>CM023457.1:26804908-27028185 GCA_013339765.2 Haemaphysalis longicornis
GTCTACTGTATTATATAATTAGCCATCTCCTGCTAATTAGGCAAAGATTGGACTCGAGCAGCTCAGAATAGCAGTGGTTGGAGGTCATTGGAGAGGCCTGCGTCCTGCAGTGGACTTAAATAGGATGATGACGATGACGATGATTTGGTTGGGGATAACAGCTCCAAAGAAAATCAACATTTATCTTTCTCTCACGGCTGCCTGCGTGCGTGTGGGTGCGTGAGCAAGTGAGTGCTTCCGCCACGTGCGTGCAACACGTACAGCATCGATGAATCGAGCAGCGCGTGGTCCCGAAACGACTCACTTCCTTCCGACTCTGTTCAGCTCGTTAGCCGCTTGGCACATTTCGCGTGTATATGGCCACTCCGGGAGATTGGCCTCGGCAGGAGTACTTAGGCGGACATGAATTCACCACGAGGCATTAGGAAATGAGAGTTCCCGCCCCCCTTCCGCCTACAATGCCAAGGTCGCGCACTGCCGCAAATAGGGCGTCGGCAAAAGCTTGTTGACTGGCGCGAAAGAATGGTTACGCGAAACGGTGTTGTTGTTGGATACACAGTTTCGAGTGGCCGCAAGAAAGGCAAAGTCCTCCTTGGCAACAGGCCGAAATTTAGGTGGAAGGAATGTCAGCAACGAATCCTTCAAAGAAAGAATAGATCGTAGAATATATAAAAAAATTAAACAACTATATTTTCCTTTATTTTAGGGGCTGCGGGAAACATTACAGACTGTCGTTGCGAAAGGAATTTTCCAAAGTCCTTGAAATCATAACACCTGGTTCAAGACGTTTGATGGACGTAATTGATGAAGCTGGATCATAACTCTAAAACTGTCGGGCAATACAAAATGAAAATAAAACTCCTTCTGCGAGATACACCTGCTCTTAATTGACTTTCCTGCGTGTTGAACATTGTATGTAATAACCAATATATTCCGGTATGCATCACCTATGTTAACTATTTTTCTTGTATAAACGTACAATTGTAACAATCTATTGTTTAGACATGTGATTAGATTTAATTGCGCATGTAATCAACATCTTATTTGTATACTGTATCAAGTGTGCTTGCTTGTTTTGCCTTTATCATATATTCGAAGTGTTCGTTTTTTTTTTCTAGTGCATAGTTTTTGCACTGTTCTTTTTGTTTGATTCCATCCACTGCTTTCCGATTTCTACTTCCGGGGTGGTGGCCTGGTCAGGAGACGTACGAGTCTCCTTTTGCCACGCCTCGTGGACATAGCTACATGCATGTATTTATGTCGAAGTAAATTTAAATTTAAATTTAAAGCCTGCAATGGAGTGCACTGTGCATTGCAGGTTATGTTGGTGCAGAGTCATGCCCGGAACGTCCGTAGCAAGACGCGAGATGCAAGCATTCTTGCTAGTCAAATATGCATCGCAAAGACTATAGGCTTAAGAGCGTACCTCGCTGAAAGCCTACAGATGCGCATACACAAATGTCGATGCTTTGGCGTTATTGAGAAACATTGGGGGACAATACAAACGCCAGAAAAAAAAAGTGACACCTCATGTCATTCCATTCCAGTGAAGGATACCTTAACGGGTGTATTTTTAGCTCTCAAGCGAGTGTATTGTTCGTTTCATTGTTCGATTGTTCATGTTCCCTTCTTAGACCTTGTCCATTGTCGTGGTACCAACTCGATTGCCTACCGCGATGAATGATCGATACGCTTGCCTCGTGTGGGCCTTGTTTTTCTTCTCTTGCTTGCCCTGACACATGGTGGAGTTCTAGATGGCACAAAGCATCAACCTTATTCTTGCTTTGTGGTTGTTGTTTTGTCCTCCTTCGTAGAGAAACACCTTAAAACTCTTAAGAAGAATCCCATTTTATTCCAAATTGCGAACGTGGAGCAGTGGGAGCAATGAGAGGCCGCGCTGCTCAGCACAGACCCTATGACCCAGGACCCAGGTGCCACTAACCCAGGTGGCCGACGACACCGCGGGGCTTATATGAATCCCGCTGTCGCCGCCGGAAGGACACTGAAGTCAAGCTGAAAAGGGTTGTCGTGACTTCCCCTATTATAATATATATATATATATATATATATATATATATATATATATATATATATATATATATATATATATATATATATATAAAATATTATATTATTATATCTGTGTGTAATGCAATGCTATCAGAGGAGAGATCTTCATCTTGAATTGGACATAAATTGGCTTACGATATTTACATACGGGGGGCACGTTGCCGCCGTTTCTCCCCATGCACGCCGATATAACTAGCCAAATCACGACCCACTTTTTCATAGCATGGGTTTGTCATGTAGGTCAGCCCCGTCATCACGATGTGGGCGTCCGCAAGTTAATACTCGCGAGGCATTTCTCCGACGGCTGCATGCTTGACACTTCTACTGTGACTGCTCGCTTGAATTGCTAAGGATGCCATATTTTTGGGGTAATTTCTGTCTATGCTACATTAAAAATTCTTTACTGTCGTTTGCCATTTTGTAGCGATGTTGGTAGTTCGGCGAGTTGTTTCTTTAACCTATTTCGTTGGGGGGGGGGGGGGGGGAGAAATAACTTTATTCATGGGCTCTAATTTGAGCACGTCGGCGATTTAGCCTTGGTTAATCCCTCCTGCGGCTATACGTACCAAACTCATCGAGAGCATCGCCATCATCACCCTCGTCGTCGTATTCGTCATCATCGTCGTCGCCATCATCAGACTTGCTTTTTGCAAATCCCCCAAGACTGACCGGTCAAGTCCTGGCAAATACCTCTTTGCGGGTGTGAGCCACTACTCTGGATAACAAGAAGAGCTAGGAGTAAGAAGAAGAAAGAGAAGAATCGCACGTATTCGCATTCTTCCCGCCGCCACGCCAATCCCCGATGGTACAATTTGATTCGAGAACATAGTGACTCCAAAAAGCAGCCATCCAGTATTCGTGGCTGGCGACCTCTTGAAGATCACTCAAGGGTCCCCAAACAACTTCCTAGTCTGCAGTCCTCCTCCTACCACACCACCGGACATACTGAACGAAGCAGCTAACCAGAGGGACTGGACCGCACCGGTTGCCAAGAAGGACCTCACCACCTATAGAGGCAGCAGCGCGGATTATCTAGCTGCAATTGGCGACGTCGCATCTCATCGAGTGATCATGGTGGCCGGTCAGCATGAATCCGCTCCAGGTGCCGCCGACGGAGACACACCAACACTGATAGAAAGCCCTACGCCCCTGAACATGTCCGACCAGCCAAGCCACAGCGACGCCACCGACGACATTGCAAGTTCCATACGCGATGTGGATAAGGCACACATATCAACAGCCCTCCACGGGTCCCCATCCAAAAGCGCCCTTCAAGCGGGGGTTGTGAAACCTAAGGAAGCTAAGGGGGAGACGGCCATCTTCGTAGACGTTGGACAGGCAGGAGAAGGGAACGCAAGACTCCAGCGAGGGCCAGCCGCCGTCCCCTCAGACCAACCACCCGACTCCGCCGAGAGACCTGATGAGAACGCACTGGGCGCGTGCGGCTTGCGAACGGAAGGGCACATCGCAGAGACAAACCATGAACAGCCCACCAGAGACACGGAACCTAAGCTGCGATCCATAGTGACAGGCTGTCCTAGACAAGGTCATTTGAGGTACTTCGCCATGAAGTCCCTTCACGGAGGAAACAACGGCTCCGCTAGCACTCGAAGTGCCATGCGGTACGAAGACACGCATACTCGGTCATCCCGGTTGCAAATGAGCGTGGAAAGGCGCAGGCCGCGATTCCACGATGACTGCAGAATGAAGCTGTGCCTAAACTACGTAGCTACGCAGTGGGGGACGGCCACGGAGCCGTTGACGCACGACTCCTCCACGCAGACTGGTGGGAACCGTGCTGACCCTATAGACCATGCGTGTCGGCGCAGACGACGTTCTATGCAGTGCCATCGTCGTTTGATAGAGACCACCCAAGACATCAGCTGGCGATGATGCCGTCCTGGGACCTTCTCGCCTTTGCTGCCATCATCGTGGTTATCATGCATCCCCTTTGCGCCTGGATTTTCCACGAAAACTTTGGCACTTAACCACCGACACGACCAACAACATATATCAAGCCTGATCACACACACGCCAAAGTACGGCAGAGTACAAGTTTCCTGTTTTACTCGAGTTTTAGTAGGCAATGAGCACAACATAGATCTTGAAGCTGTGGATAAAACATCTGTAGTTACTACTGTGCAAGACGTTATATTTACGTACGCCATTGACGTCGATCGGCAAGCTGCTTGAACAAAACTATGCTGTACTATTTCGGCGACCTTACGCGCAGCCAGAACTTCCGAATGCCGCAAGTTGTCGGTGTAATTTTTAGGACCTGTAGCATCTAGATTTTCACATACTGCCTCCGGGCAAAAGAGGATGTGGCCTTTCGAGTAAGCCCATGTCGGCGCAGTGGACCCACTGACATTGCGATGAGCATGTAGCGAATAGAAAGATTTTTATCAATGCCAAAATAAAGCCAACTCCCTCTTCACTATATAGAATTGCCACATCATTTAGAAAACACAAAAGATTATACACCTCTTTCTCAAGAAACATGTGAGTCGACCCTGCAGCCAGCGGGCGTCTGGAGGACCATCGCAAGCTGGTCGAAGGGCCTGGACCGGCGCAAGTGCCACAGGGGCTTTGGAAAGCGATCTCCTCCCTAGTTTCTCCTTCTAACCGTTTCCCTAGCTCTTTCTCAATAAAGTTTATGGTGATGATACTCTCCAAGCTGCCTGGAAGATTAATGTGATAAGAGGAATGAAGGGAGGGAGAATATGAGAGGGAAAGCTACCTTGGTCGACTAGGAAAGGTGTCAACGTATACAGTCTCGTTGTCGTCAAGCTTTTAGGGGCGAAGCTCTTTCTTGCTTGGGCCCTGTCCCGTTCCTCGTTGCTGCTGTATACGGCACGGCACATTAATGATGATTGTGGCAGGATCCCCCTAGGGATTGGCCAACCAAAGATTGACCGAAGAGGACAAAACGTTCAACGCGTTCGTTGCTACCCAACAAGGAGAAGAGGAAGAAGAAGAGGTGTCGTTCGTCGCCTGCGAGCTCAAGACACGTACCGGGGGTACACGACACAAGACGCTCTGCAGAAGGCGACGGCCAAGGTCGCTAAAATGCCACACACCGAATTCGCCAACTTGCCCATGGAGATTATCATCGTCCCAAACAAGCCCTACATAACCACCACAAACATCGACGTCGTCGACGGGCTTGTCAACGGAGCGGTGGAAAGCTTGACGTGTTCAGTCTTTATATGATGTGCGGGCGAATGTTTCATGGTTTTACCGATAAGCATTTTTGCTTCGCCCCTCTCATCATCATTCACTTCGTGGAGATGGCGGAATTTTTTTCATTCGCAGAGTCTTTTAGCGTCAGGAGCGAGGGTGACAGTGAACGGGCTCTATATGTTGCGGAGTGGTCATTAGTGACTCCTTAACAGGCTTTAACATTACTCCGAGTTTCATTTACTTTTCGGGATTACCTTGTTCGCGGTGAAGTACACGGGCTTCTACGGACAGACTGATGTTTGTCCGCTGGAATAAAACCCAAGCGGGAGTATGCTTAATAGCAAATTACCGTATTTTGTTTCGCGCACTCCTTGGACTGCGCCCAGGCCAGGTATACTCGTCATCCGTCGTGACAGAATGAAATAACACGATTTTTTCCCGTTCCTCGACACGTGAGTGAGGTACGTTTGGCATGGATTCCGCGGCATCCGACCCTCGGGGTCAGTGATCGTGATGGCGGCTAGTATAACTGATTTTACTGTGAGAGCTTCAGTTCAATTCGGGACACCAAAGTTGTTGCTTCAAACACTTTCGCGTCCTCAATGCTTAGGAGATTTCTGCATCTAGACGCTGCTCGTACAGATACACTTTTGCCTAATGAAGAATACTGGAATTAAAAGTTTTGTTAAAGTACTCGCCTTCGTGCTTCGCTGCAATGCATGGTAGCTTATACTGAGCTGTGATTCCAGATTCCTTGTCTCAATACATATCTCTTCAGATCAGGTCTATCAGCCTACCATTTTTTTTTCTCATTTGCCGTTGCCTCCTGGTTGTTAGACGGGTGCTTTTGGAGGAGCTGATTCACAGCTTACGGGTGACCTTCAAGTGCCACTTTTTATTTTATTTATTTATTTCCAGGTACTGCGGACAGCATTGCTGCCCGAGCAGGGAGGGTTCACAAAAGATGATAACAAGCATTCAAAAGAATTTGCATCACAGCACTCCACAAAATCAGATGGCAAAGCATTCCAGTGTTCAGTTGTACAAGGGAAAAGTGATTTTTGAAATATTTTAGTACGGGCGAAGAATGGTCGTATCGTTTTCGAGTGGTTCAGTATGGCTGAAGTGGGGCAGCAAATCTAAATCATGCATAGGGCTGCGTTTGTGGATTTATTCGTTCGCATCTTTCTACGACAGGCCGTTTGAATTGCTAAGGAGGACGCAATATTTATTGTGTAATTCGGGTCTTGATTACATTGCGCCTTGCTAAATTTCACTTCCCCATACTTTCTTTGCCGATTTTCTTTTCAGACAATAAATTTAATTTCATCTATAAACTCCAACCGGAGTAAACTAATTGACGTTTCAGACGGGCACAACCCCCTTAGTAGGGTAAGGGCCACACTTATTCAGGGTTCTGTAATAGTTACCACCACCACCACCGTAATAATAATCATCGTCATCATCATCATCATCATAACCTTCTTTTTGCAGCACCTGGCTGTGGGTTAAGCAACTACTACGACGGAGAAGACGAGGAACTCCTCGAGGATTGAGAGAACACGCGCGATTCCTGGAGGTTCCAGCCACCAACGCCCTGGGTCTTTGCCCATGTCGGTATCGAATTTACTTCATGGGCGCATCGGCTTCAGCCGTTCTGCCCCAACATGATAGTCTTGTCGGCCCTTCGCTTTAGCATCCTTCACAAACGCTCGCCTACCTGCGAGAAGAGAACTTCGTAACTCTTTTTCTCTGGTACGATGTAGATACTGTTTTAATCAGTATGTTATGTGTTTTTTTTTTTCCCCTCAAAATTGCCAACATCACTTCCCTCACACTCCACAGCTCTACTTTACCCTTAGTTTGAATTCTTGACCAGTTTCCCCAATCTGACTTGGCCAATCCCCCAGAGTGGGTACGCGCCACTGATTCCTGGTTCCAACCAACCAACCAACCTTTGATATCTTGGCTCCAGCCAACCAACGCACCTGCATCCTGTCCTTCCCTGCCGGCAAGGACAGCTGCGAGGAAGTAGAAGTTCCAGTAAGCCGCCGTCTAGGACTTGCCGCGGACGCCCACGTGGTCCCCAAACAACTGCTTAGTCTACTGTCGTGCCTCTGTCGCATTAACGGGCACGCGCGGCTAACGACCAAGAACGACTGGGCCAGCCATAGCGACGACAGAGCCAATTCGTCAACTGCGTTTGACAACGCGGCGTCACATCGAGTGACCATGCAGGCTGTGCAGCTGGAGTCTATTCCCGAGGCGGCCAACGGAGACAGCCCAACGCCGGTAAGGAGCCCTACGCCCCTGAACGAGTCCGATCAGCCAAGCCACCCAAAAGAAGCCACATGGGTGCAGCTTGGCGACAGCACTACCGCAGACTTGGCAAGTAGCGCTGAAAATCCAATAGCAGAGCCTGCACACCTCGACGGTTTCAATGTCGCCGTAGAGCCGAGAGGTCCACAGCAAAGCTCCAGGGTGCAAACGCCCGAGGCTTTTGGTTGCCCTTGGACGGCCAGTGGATTCGAGCGAGGCCAACGGGGTATTTCTGCCCCGCAATTGGCTCGTCTGGACCACGGGGTAGAACCAACGTGCACCGAGTTCGCCAAGGGAAGAGTAAGCGTAGAAGTAAGGAGCCGCAGCGACGATCCCGACGATGTCCCTCTCTGCGTCAAGGAGGTGTCTATACGAGATGCGAACAAGGCGCAGGCATCAACAGCCCTCCGTGAGTCCCTGGCCGAAAGCTCCCCTGTGGAGGGTGCTCGGAACTCTGGTGAAGCTCAAGGGGAGACAGCGATCCTCGGCGGCGTTGGACAGGCAGGTGAAGCGAACGCAAGCTTCCTCCAGCGAGAGCCAGCCGCCGTTGCCTCAGACCAACCACCCGACTCCGCCGTTGGACCTGATGAGAACGCACTGGCAGAGGCAAATCACGAGCAGCCCTCTGGGGACATAGACTCTACGCTGCTGTCCACGGTGGCAAGCAGGCCGGGACAAGGCCCCTTGAGGGACTTGGACGAGAAGAGCCTTTATGGACGAAACAGCTGCTCCGTCAAGACGAACAGAGTCATGCGGTACGAAGACACGCATGCTCGGTCATCCCGACTGCAAATGAGCCTGAAAAGGCGCAGGCCGCGATTCCACGATGACTGCAGAATGAAGCTGCGCCTGAGCTCCGTTGCTGCGCAGTCGGGGATGGAGGCGGCCACCCAGCCGCCGACGCACCACTCCTCCACGCAGACTGGTGGGAGCCGCGCCGAACCTGGACCAAGCGTGTCTACGCAGACAACGTTTGACAAGGCGCCGTGGTCGTTTGATAGGAGAACACCGAGGACACCAGCAGTAGTCTGTGGCACCTTCCAGTGTCTCTTCACCTTCGCTGTCGTCCTTATGGCCATCCCGCATCCCCTTTACGCCTGGATTTTCCAGGCAAACCTCTGACACTGAAGCAGCGGCGGGACTATCACGTCAAGCCAAATGTCACACGCAGATGCAGGTTGCCAGATTTACTAAGATTTTGAAAGGCACATGGGCGTACTTGAATCTTTATGCTGGTATAAAAATATCCGTGATTACTGTGTCTGCCGTGTTTGTCCGGTTCTTTTCATTTCTAAATCACCCCCTCAATATCACATACTATACGGCGAATTTGATCCCTACCCCGCACCTTTACTGAGCGGAATGGAGTTTATGGCCGGGAGCTACCAGTCGAAGCCACGAACAAGCCGGGGTTGCCGAGAGCCTGCCAAGAGTGCTTTTCCGGCTACAGCAGTCTACCGGCACGTGCGCTCCTACTTGCTATTTGTCTTCGGGCTGAATGTTCACCAGAAAGAAATTGCACTCTTCAAGGGGACCATGACAACCACTGGAGCTCCGTCAATAACCATCATTACTTTATGCACACAATGACTCGGCGGACAAAGTTTATGGCTAACGGCATGTATGACGACGACGATCGATCATGCCTGCATTGGGGATTGGGGAGTGAAAATAAAAATGTGGTGTTAAATCATGATGATTCAGATGGAGAGCTCGCTGAGTGTTCCACTGCATAGAATAATTACCTTTTGTGGAAGCACATGCCCCTAAAAACCTCTGTAAATTTCAAGTGACTTCATAATTTTTATCATAAACGAGCCACTCCAGTGGTCACTGAATCACTGATCTCGAAAAATTCAGATAAGCCTACAAAACAGCACACCAACGCTCTCCGCGCCGCGTTACAAGAAGCTGATAAAGCGCTTGCATACAGCATACAGTCCCAAACGTAAACAAAAAAAATATTCCTTGGCTGACCGCGGTGAGCCGGTTAAGCCAAGGTTCTCGCGCGAAAGGTCGGTTTTCGCACTGAGAGCGGGAATACCGAGACAAAACCCAAAGCACAGACGTTGCTGGGCGCATTCGGCACTGTAGGCGTGACTGTGCAGTGATCTTGGACGCAGCCAGCGCCTCTCTGTCTCATTTTCTGATGAAATATTTGCTGGCTCTTTTTATAACAGCGAAGCTAATTGAGCAAATCGTTTGTGTTAGTGTCCGCAGTTAAAAATAACAACAAAAGTTCGAGCGCTCGTGCACGCGTGCCTCCAGCGCACGTTCGTCAAGCCAAGCATACACACTTAGGAGAGTGACCAATGTTTGCAAAAACAAAAGAAAAAAACTCCGGCGTTCGCCGTATCATGGCACCACTTGGTCGGAACGAGAAAAACACGTCATAGCGCACGCCCCTCGTTCGTTCGTCCTCGTGTCGTCGCGCGCATGCGCTCTGTACCGTAGAAAAGCCGCGACTTGAATGTCGAAGCTGATGTAGGTGATCATCGCCCCCCCCCCGCCCACTGCTTCGGCTGGGCGGAAAGCATCCCGGCCGAGGGGGAAAGGGGTCCGCTTGCTGAGGGCTCGAACGTCACCAAAGCATCCGCTTTGGCCCGCTCAGTAAGGCTTAAAAAGATGGCCGACGTCAAACGTCAACCGATACGACGAGTAAACTTTGGTCCGTCAGATGATCACCTGAAACCAGCCGCCGACGTCAAGTCTTGCGCGAAGTGCAAAACTCAACTTTTTCCTCAATAAACCCCGTTACAACAGCTTGCCATTCAAGTCTTCCACCTCATCCCCCTTTCCACACCACTCCCTTTGGAATGAATCAGCGACTAGACTATACGCTCTAACTACGCAACCGCACGAGGTACTGGCTTGACCTTGGCTGAGTTTGAAGGTCATATGGACGCTACGAGCCGTTTTCTGGATTTCTACCTGGAGTAATGCATAGCTTTCTCTCTGAAATTGAACTCGTGTTCTGTGACCAACGTATAAGTATTGTAAGCAACGTAGTGACACGAAACTTTCTACTAATTTGTTCTGGGGGGCTTCAACGCTGTTCCCAAATGTTTTATAGCACTTTTTTGCGGGTTCTCTTGCGAGGCAGAATGTGTCTCATTACGTTTTTATTACCTCATCTATGGAATAAAAACATATACTTTTTTTGTAGTTACTGGTTTGCATTCTGTTCGAATTGGCAAAGCAATGTATCACGAAGCAGTGCAAGCGACAAGTACGTTATCATCGGTTGGCCTCATTATCACCGCGCGCATGCGCATCAGAGCAAGTTGTTCACAGAAATAACATACGAAGTAAGCATACAACTACAAAAACGCTGCCTCTAGCTTCTACTGGGCTACTCAGAGCAGGATTCTCCTTGAAATCAGTCGACAACTTGTGACCTTCCCTCCCAGAACTGATGCCCCGCGGCAGTGTTGGAAGGAGACATATACAATAAACGCTTGTTATATCACAGTCTTCTAGACAAGAAGGGGCCTTCGTTGTAAGCGGCACTTGTTTGAAAGTGGGCACGGTTTTCCCACTATGAACTATGAAAAACTTCGAATAAAATGAAGGAAGCTCACACTAACGCGTAAGGCTTGAAGGTAGCGAAGCTTTACGCAACCTTCACGACCATCACGGCAGTTTAAGCCACCATGAAGACAAAATCTTGCTTTCGCTGCAACGATGACCTTTCTCCATAACAGTTGCTACAAGTGCGATTCTTTTATTCTTGGAAGTCATAATCATTGGACATACTTAAGAAAGCGGTGGAGGGCGTCGCGACCCCCTACTAGTTCCGGAACTTTCACGTGGGCGACATGGAACTTTGTTTGATTGGCGGCATCGCCTAACTGAGCCTGCTCGCGCGACAGGACACATGACGTCGGCACGTTGTAATGCGGGCCAGTGCCAATTTGGACCGCAATCACTTGAATGACTAACGGCGTTAGACGCACTGAAAATTATGTTTTATGTTGGCCCGTATCGACGTCATTCTGTGCTCTTAAGCGTCACGTGACGCAAACATTTGAAAGTTTTAAAATATTCTTGCTTTTTTTCGTTAAAATACGATCTTGTTGTGGGCTGCCGTCAATGATAGCTGGTGAGACACTGCAATCCTCATACTTTCAATTAAACGAAGTTGTATTTCTCTCATGGCCCTTTTAAGTCCATGTTGCAGCCGATTTGTTCTTCGCTGCCGCAATACTTTTACTCCATATTTTCTATAAGTGGGTTTTTTCTGCTGGAAGTCATAATCATTAGACATCACTTTGATGAGGGGGCGGGAGGGGGAGGGCGTACGCTATGACGTTTCTTTATCGTTCCGAGGAAGCGTTGCCACGATTGCTGCGAACGCTGGAGTTTTTCTTTGTTTTTGCCTATCTTGGCAATCTCCCAAATTGGTGGGTATGCGCCGGGGACGCTCGGTGGTCGCTGCGAGGCACGCACACACGAGCGCTCGGCATTTCCTTGTTTTTTTTAACTGCCGGGCAGTCGCCGCAATCTTGGCCGATTTCCCTAAGTGGGTATTCTTGGCTTGACAAACGCGCAGGGGACGCTGGGGGGTCGTCGCGAGGCGCGCACACAGGGGCGCTCGGCATTTTCTTGGGATTTTTAAGCGCTGACACGAAAATTTACGATTTGCTAAACAGCTTAGCTGTTAAAACGGGATTTCGTGTAAAGCGGCTTGGTTGTAACGAGAGTTGACTGTCTATATTGCTCTGTGGGCTGCCGCCTTCAACTTCGATTGCTACCGTACTGGGTGATGACACTTCACTCACTCACTCACTCACTCACTCACTCACATATGCATCCCCAAGTTTGTTTTCCCCTCCCCTTAAATGCTGTCCCGTGATACCTCAACACGTTTTTCGCTTTCGCCGCCGCGAACGCGGAAATGTATCCTTCCGTTACGTGCGCACGTCCTTCCACGTGGGTGGGTGCAGCGGTGCTTTTGCGGCAGGGCGCATCCGGCGATGGGCGGCCGATGTTTATCCAGCGCGATCATCTGCCGTTACGCGAGTCACACGTGTGCCGCTTGTAACGCTAGCTCGGCGCCGCACGCCGATACTTTGCCGGGTCGGCCGGGTGTCAGTGCAAACACAGGAGCCTTTCCGGACGCCGGAGGCGTGCGATGAGGTGTCTCGGGTAGCTTCGACTCCGTTTCGTGCCGCATGCATACAACATGGCGGTTAACCGACCAGATTTTGGGGAAATCCCCAAGGTGGAGGAAGTTTCTGTAAAGGAAAGTTTGACATCCACCTAAACGCAGCCATACGGCTACAAAGGAAAGCTATACAGCTTTCTCGGAAACTTCGCAGTTGCAGAAAAATTCGTCCTGGTCCAGGAAGAAGAAGAAGAGCATGGTGGTGACCGATTATCGTCTTTACGAGAGATACATAGACCCTTTTAACTTCTTCGTTCTTGGCGCTACCATTTGATCAGTGGGCTGCGCTAGCGGCCCTACACTATTAAAAAAAGGTCGTGGCCCTTACTAACACAACACTAACCACTTACTTGTCCCGTATAAACTGGTCATCATAACCCAGTAAAAAGCTACGAGCGACAATGTGGAACTGCTGAGCGCACGACATAGACACATTCAACGCGCACATATCACACGTAGACAACCAACAAATAAATTAAACAAAAAACCAACGAGATGCATAGGAGAGCGAGTAGAACTCAGTTAACTTAGACAACATCTGCTCTTGCTTTTATAGCCTGCAGCGGAAAGTCCTCTGATAGAGTCGGTGGACTTGTCGCAAAAATCAAATATTTCTGTGACAACTTTAGAAATATAGAAATACAAATATAGAAATAGAAAAAAATGCACTCTAGATCGGCGCTGCAGGCATGGCTAGAGGGCCGTCCGACGACATTCGAATGTTTCAGAATAAACTAGCACCGGCCAAAGCGTCTGCCCTTCTAGTGTAGATCGAGGATCCGTCGTAGCTTCTTTATCACAAGTTCGGTGGTTCGAGACCGCGGCTCTTGCCTCGTTTTTTTTTTTTTTACCTTTAAATTGAACTATAATTTTTTATGGCGTAGGTTATTTTCGCTGTTTTAAATGATTTCTTTGTGTGCGCTAGGTCATATTGTTATGTTTAGGTTAGGTTGCCTAGCTTTGCGTTATCTAGAGCGGCGTATAGTGCCACACGCGGCAATTCTGTTACAAAACGCCGGTGGACGTCGATATAGTGGAGTGCTTATAATACCGTCGGACGGCACTCGAGACACGGCCTTTATTTATTCACTTCGATATTGTCAGTGTCCATCATTCATCACAGAGGATCGAACAAGCAAGCTTCCAGGCGGGATGTGCGGGCCCGGGTGATTTAGGGCTGCGTGTTTGCAGTCTGAACTTGGGTTGCAGCTCTGAAGCTGCCTCGCATAAATGTGAATAATGGTCCGTATTCTTTTGTCGTAAAACATATTTCTCCGCTTGCTCGCCAACGGCAGCTCTGCAAGCGGGGAACCGGTCGTTTCACCTGGCCTACGAGGCACTCCGCGGGGGACGTTGGAATCCAGAATCCAGACTCCGGAATCCTAACTGCACAGCGTTAGAAATAGAGGCCTATCAGGGATTCATCAATACAGAAATTAAGACAGAGCGGCGTGTAGGTTTGCTGTTTTCTAACCTACAAGTGCCAATCGAAATGTATACTGTTTTATTCCAATTCTTATTGCATTTTTACACTTTTTTCTGGGTAATCCAGAATCCGGAATCCAGACTCGGGAATCCTAACTGCACAGCGTTAGAAATAGAGGCCTATCAGGGATTCATCAATACAGAAATTAAGACAGAGGGGCGTGGAGGTTTGCTGTTTTCTAACCTACAAGTGCCAATCGAAATATACTGTTTTATTCCCATTCTGTTACATTTCTTACATTTTTTTCTGGGTAAATTTACTGCGTGTAACGAAACCTGTTATTGAGATACAGTTAAGCTTATTATCATTTTTTTTGTGTTTATGACAAACGTTCAACCATTCCGCGCGATTTAAGCGGTTGACGTCAGTGTTGCCGCACTCGGTCGTCTTCAGAAATTCCCGTTAGTCGTATGCAGTCACCTTCACAAGTTCGCACGCGAAACTTCACCTTGCTTTGGCGTACACCTGTTTACATATGCGTCTACAGGCGTAAAACAAATGGAAATCGAGACAGAAACGGAAAGGAATTCGCTTTCAGAAGCGGGTTTTCCCACCAAACACTGCACGTTTTTAAGGCGAGACAACCGCCTCTACTCTACTATTTGCCCCGACGTGACACGTTCTGCCAAATCCGTTTTTAAGAGTTGTATGCAGCGTTGAACAACACGCAAGGGCAAGCGGCCTGCGTGCGCGCTTTTTGTACAAACAATCGGCGCCGCACGAAGTGGGCCTTCGGCAAACAGGACTTCCGCCAGACTTCCGGATGCAATTTCCGGTCGACGGCCTTTGTCACCCCTTTCCGCGCTCCCTCTCTCCTCGTCGGCCGACACCGTGTATGTTTTTCGACACTGCTGAGGGCAAACGTTGAAACAATCCGCCAGACAGTGCAGCAGTGAGAAAATGTCGGGGCTGTTTTCGAGGCGATGGTTTCCTGCAGGAGCGGCGGAAGTTAGTGTTTCCAAATCCGTGGAACTAACAACCGAAATGCTCGTTGTTTATTAACGCGAGAGCTTTCTTAGAGGGCCGATGGGGCGTCCTGTCGAAAAGCTAATGCGTTTCCCCATAGACCGGTTAATGGTCGATCGAAAAGCTCTGGTAAGATCTCTAAAGCACACGGCGCGTGCGTGGGACCGGGCTGTCATTGTGTGAAAATGGTTACTGGAACATCGCGCAAAAAGGAACGGTTCTAGACGAGACGACGCACGTATCGATCCTGAAGAAAGTGTACAATAGTGTAAGTACCTTTATCTCGAAAACCGCGTATTGGTATAGATTTAGGTCGCTCGTATACATGCGTTGAAATCGTCACGTGGGATCTTTCTTCGTTTGCGATTTGGGTCTTTGAAGGCACTTTCAGCGAAGGTTGCCACGCACTTTAACGAAGAATTTGATGTATTTTGACGTATAGTTTTGTTGTGCGAAAACTTTTGTGCTTCTCTCAACTTTCTTCAGGAAGGGTGGTTATTTATTTATTTATTTATTTATTTATTTATTTATTTATTTATTTATTTATTTATATTCCACTACACCGCAAAATGTAAGTCATGTAATCCCGCTTAATTGGTTGTTGTATGTATTTGATGTTAGGCTTGATGCCTTTTCATATTCTTTTTTTCCTGTTTATTGCCTGTACCACTCCTGCTTGGGCTTCATGCCTGCAGTATCTTGTAAATAAATAAATAAATAAAGATGAGACAGCTGCAGGTTGGTAGAGACTCCAGTAAAGACGCAAGCACAGTAAATCCCTTTACAACGGATCGCTTTATACGAATGCCTTCTTTACTCGATGTTTTTCACGGTCCCAACTGCAGCGTAAGAAGGGTAAGTCATTCCTTCTTAAAACGAAATACTGTTTATAACGAAGCCGGTTTCCTGTTCCTAGGAGGGTTTACGTTGCATGTACGATGAAGTAGTATATGCTGTAACCGCAGATGTCGATCAGAGATTTGGCTAGTTGGCTCAAGATCAGTGGTAATTTCGCCTAAAATGAAAACAAAGATGCGAATTCGTATTTTTGTTTTTCGGACAGGAAGAGTGTTCTTCTCGTTTGTTCGTTTCTTTTTTCTTTCAAGCTGAAAAAAATACCATTGACGTTCACGTAACGTAGCAGACAGAAAATAGCCGTGTAGGATTTGTTAGTCCCTGTTTTAGGGGGACGCATTATCGCAGATTTTGTTGTTTGTATATCGAGACCTGAACGTTTCGTCATAGAGCAGTTTGCGGAAAGGAAGAAAACTTAAGCATGCATCCATTCATATCCACGCTATCTGTGCCTGTTACCCGTGGATCGAGTATTTGCATAGCCCAAGCTCTTAGCTCTATCAGATTCAAAATTGAGTTTAATAGGCACAAAAAACATTATAGGCAAATCTAGAAATTCGTGTACACGGACCTGTGATTTGCAAGGCGTGTATATAAAATTTGAACGAACGCATACGAGGCCGAATCGAAAAACGATCTAAAAAAATCCCCGGCCATCGCCACTAACGTGAAACCTGGGGAGGGGCGAAGCATGCAGTGTATAAGTGTATTCTTGGCGCCTTGGCGTTCTTGCCAAAGGAGGTGATGCCGTTGGGGGCTAGAGGTATACAGCTTAGCTGTAAAAGTATCTTGTCTTTGAAGCACGAAGCTCTCCCCTTTTCCTCCTTTCCCCACACCAACCCACTGGGAGCAGGCCCTGCGGAGCTCGACCCAGGAGACCCAGACCACCCTCGTCTCCAGGGCCCAACAGGTCGCGGCGGAGGCCCTCTGGGCCCCCGTTGCCCCCTCCCCCTGACCCAGCCGTAAATAAAGGGGTTCTCTCTCTCTAGCGCGAGGCGTAAACAAGTGGTGCTCCGGTGGTTTCTTTTTTTTTTTTTTAGTACGCGTCACGAAGCACTCCAGCACGAGGCGTAAACGAGTGTCCCTGTGTTTTGTTAAACACGCGTTACGTTCTAGCGCGAGGCGTAAACGAGTTTCCCGGTGTTTTAGTACCGTGACTACATGAGACGACGATTACGATGACGACAGGAGACGCCAACAGCCCCAGCCCGTAAGAAGCTTCGCCCCCAAAACATATATAAGACGTACAGGTGCCGTCAAAAGTAATCGGAACATGTTCTCGTAATTGTACACGAATTTCTTCTTCCACAAACTGCCTGTCTGCATTGGTGTGCGTTTAAAGGAGTCCTCCCTAATAGAAAAAAAGCTTCCTGTGAACCGGTCATGACTGTCATAAAGCCAGTAAGACAAATATTTTCTAATATTTACAAATCCTTGTTCCAATTACTTACGACGGCACATGTACAGTCCTTGCTTCATTGCTTAGAGCCGGATTCGAAAGCAGGTTGGAATACCGACGCGCGTCACACGCAATATGCCCGGCATGGTCGACGCATGCGGGAAAAACTTCGTCAGTATACGCACCTGCGTGGCATGCAAGACGTATTGCAGTACCGCTCCCGTCAAGGCTGAAAAAAGAAGGCGATCCTTACACCGCTTCCTCGTTGACGCACAAACATAGCGCGTTAAAAAACATTTCATGGCATGTGTTTCTAGCGTGCCATTTGACAAAAAAGCGTTTGTCTGCTGTTGTTGCGTCCAGGACGAGACGCCTCCTTACGTTATATAGGCAGTTTTAGCATATCGTTACCGTGTTTGCGTTACCGTTTACCGTTGTTAGAGATTAGGGGCCCTTGGGTTGTCTGACTCGTTCAGGCCCGAAGGTCCCGGTTCGCCATGGTGTCGGACTAGAGACTCGAGATGACTGCTTAGGAGGAAACTGTACAGGAGGTTTATTCTACATGATGACAGTCGAGACAGGAGAACAAGAATAACACGAATACAGTCGTTTAATAGAGTTCGTATTCCCCAGATCCCTGGCTAGGGAATTTAACTCACACAGGTTGTCCAATCAGGTGGGCAGTGGACGACACTTGATGTACCGCCCACGACATGAGGCGTGGCTGATGCACACGGACCACTCGGTCGATGGAAAGGTGAATATCCACGTCAGCGATCGTGTCTTGTGCCGGAGTTGCACCACTTTGCGCAAGTCTTCATTTGGAGGCCCGTGAGAACGGAATTTCAACTCGGCTCCCCAGCACGTGAAGACGAGTACATCCTGCTCTCGCCGACGGTTGGAAACCGAAGAGCTTGGGCACTTGAAACTGCAGCTTCCTTCGGTGGACCCTTCTTTCATACGTGTATGAGGAAAAGTGGCCCGCAGCGTCCGGTGAACCCAGGATATAGAAGCCGCCACTTGAAACCGCCGCCGCCGCTGGCGCCAGGGTTTCTTGCCTCCTCGTGCCTCGTGATTATCCACGCACACCTTGCTTGCGAGGAATTCCTGTGTTGGCCGATCCTAACACCGTGTTACAGAAGCCGCTGGCGACGGTGAAGCCTGTGCCGGTAAGTTACCGTTCGCGGAACTCTCGCGCTGCGCAGTCGACTCCCGCAAACACGGTAAACGGTAACGCAAACACTAACGCTATGCTAAAACTCTCTATTGTATATGTAACGTATACCACTAACCGAGTACACGGAACCCTGTACTCGGTCAGTACCGATAAATAACCCTCAAGGCCGTTTTTAACAGCAGATCTATTATTTAAGCTTTTAGTTGCGCCGTCGAGCGTTACCAGAAGGCTCAGCCCAGCCGAGCGCGCGTAAGCCTGCGCCTCGTGAGGAGCCCCCGGCCGGAGAGAGAGAGAGAGAGAGACACAGGAGAGAGAGAGAGAGAGAGAGAAAGAGAGAGAGAGAGAGAGGACGAGAGAGAGACACGAGAGAGAGAGAGAGAGCGAACGCCCCGAGAGAGGAAGGAGAGGGGGAGAAGATCAGAGAGAGTACGAGAGAGATTTGTCGAGAGCGCGAGGGAGAGAGAGCAGAGCAGAGAGAGACTGAGAGAGAGAGAGATCGAGAGATCTTTAATGAAGTCTGGCGATGTTAGCCGGGCTAAAATGCCTAACTTGTTACGCCAGTTGCTGACGTGATGAAGATGATGGCGATGATGTTCAAGAACTTTATGCGCGCAGAGACGGTGAGCTAGTCACAGCGACTGGTCGAGACCTGTGTGTTTCAGGTACTCTATTAGAACTTTGGTAGCCCGTAAAGCACGTTTGGGACAAGCCCATGGTCCTAAAACGTCCTTTAGCTGCATGTCCACGGAAAGCGGCAGTCCCAAAGCCACTGCGAGGGACACTCTTTGGGCACTGAATCGAGCACATTCACAGAGCAGGTGCTGCAGGGTTTCTCGCACATTTCTCGTCAGAGTGGCGACGTAGCCTGTTATATCTTAAAGAGGAAGTTGCGCGTGTATGCGACATTCAACCGCATGCGATGTAGAATTGTTAGCGAAGCCGGTTGCCGCGGGTTCTAGCGCGTGCTAAGCGGTCCACTTTGGGAGAGATGTGGAAGCCTGCGGACGAAACCATCCGGGCCTGCCAGTCATGGAGAACTTTCAACACCAAGTTCGGAAATTCAAGCGATGTGCAACAGCCGGGTCTACGACGAAGGCCGAGGGGCCGCAAGATCTGCTGTTTCGTCAGCCTTAGTGCAAGCCGCGCCAATTTATTTTCAAAATCGGTGAAACCCGAAGAACGGCGAATTTAAGCCGTCCTCGAATAGAAGAGAACTGCAGCTTCACAAAAATCGAACCTCCTCTTTACCGAAAAGTTTTGGTGGCCATCAACGGCGATTAATTCTTTGAATTAAGCGAAGAAACAGCAAAAAAAAAATGTATGAATAGTTTTTACCAGTCGCGAACTTACCAGACCTCTTCTTATCCAGTAAAGAAATGTTGGAATATTAAAAGGCTCTTTCTCCCGAGGTTTGTCTTGACAGCTTCCGCATTGCTTGCACCCTAGGCATGACCTGCCTTGTCAAAGCCCCCGTTTATTTTTTTCGCTATCACCGTGTCAAGCGCGGGCGTATGACGCTCATTTTCTGGCTTGCGTTTCCCGAGGTGGGAAGAGCCCGTTCAAGTATTCCAGACGTGCTCAGTTTAATATGTGCACGCTCCCGAAGAGATTGTAATGCTGCTTTTAGAGCGAAGTTGTCTAGGGCTAGGACCCAGTAGATTGTCTCCGGTGACAGACCGAGCGCAGCCGAGCACAGGATCAACAATTTTCAGCGTATAGAAAAAGTTTTAAAAAATTCAGGGAAGTTCGCACTCACGCGGAAAACTTGAATGGCGAAGCTGTAGTAGGGGAGCATTTCCGGGTAGGGGTGTGCGAATATCAAATTTTTCGAATTCGAATCGAATACGAATATCTAGCTTCGAATATCGAATCGAATATCGAATAATTAAGGGCGGATGTGGCTTTCGAAATCAACCTCTTGATATCTTTGTGAATTTCGATAAAAATTTGCACAGCAACCGGAAATGCTTTTTTGGTAGCAACATCAAAATTTCAAAGTAATATTTTGAAAACTTCTTTATTTATAAAATTTTCTTTCTGTCCACTTTATACCGAGCTTGAGTGGCCTATAAAACATGATAGAAAGCTTGTTCAAAAACACTTTGCACTTCCAAATGAATGGACGAGGTTTTGACAGTCTTAGATTTTTTATTAGAACACAACTTTTTTTAGTTTTTCGTTTTTTAGAGGTGAATGTACAACAGGCATATAGACAATGAATGACCATTTGAATAAAAAATTCACCAAAAGTAAACCTGAAAAACCAAGAGTGTCACAACCTGAACTGTTGGTCAAGGAATGAAACTCAAAAAACGGAATCAAAAATACACCTTCAGGTCAGAAAGAAATCACTAAAACAAGAGACGTAGGTAGCAAAAAAAATCTTTTGAGAAAACGGATTCCGAAGTTGAAAAATAGATTTCATTCATCAAAGTCGCCAGGGTTGTAGCCTTCCATAATTTGTTTTTAACACGGGCCTTTTGGAATGCCTTGCCCCTAAAAATTGGAGTGCCTTTTGCACCCTTTTTATTTTCCATAAAACATCAATTGCAGCTTCTCTGTGAAGCGTACACAGCCCAGTTTGCGGACCAAAGGGGGGGAGACGGCTTGAAATGCTATAGGTTAGCTGGTTGCTTGTACTGCACTGCCAAACTTCCCTCTGCATGACCATGGAAACAAATTAAGCACTCTTTTCTTTTCCTTCAATTTGAAAACTGAGCTTTGACTTCTTTTATGCTTCATATCATTGCCTGGAGCAGCAGCTTACGTGCAGGCGTTCAGTGCCAAAAGTTTACAGTACCACAAGGGGTACAAATGAGCTACTTTGAAGCTCGGCATAATATTTTTCATAACTCCAACTTCAACATGTGGACATTTTTTGGTACTCTTAAAATTGAGGGCATCCAATATTCCTCGCAGCACAGCCACTATGCACTAAACTAATAGATGTGTGCATTGGTATTAATAATTTCCATAAAAAATAAATAAACATCAATTTTTTAAATTTAACTACTGTAAGGTACAATTTTAAAGCTGTCAACACGTTCTTATTCCTAACTCAGACCTGTTTTTATGATTACTCGAAGTGCGCGGGAAACGTTGCGCAAGAAAGCGATATGGCTCACCCTCATCGCGGCGCTCGTACACTGGAACATGTCATCCTTTGTTTACTTCTGACATGGCCCGTCAGGTCGCTCTTACGATTAAATCTAAAATCACAGGCATTAATTACAACTACTGGAGTTCAATCGTACCAGGTTGCGTAGTCAGGCGATGCTCCAACGCGCAGCGGCTACGCCGTGCGCGCCGAAGCTTTTGGCGCGTCGCCCGTTTCTTTCCCAAGGCTAGCGAGACTACTGCCAAGCTTAGCAATAACTAAGCGTGTAAGCATCGCAAATAAGGCGAAAAGTTCACTGCGCGAACCGCTATCACAAGCGCGCACACCGCGTTTCCCCCTCTAGGGTAAAGTCTCGCGCCCCACGAAAAGCGTTGGGTGACCGATCCGCCTTTCCAGCCACGCAACTTCCCGTAATATGGCTTGTGATCTCAGGCATTCCCATCGCGATAATGTTTCTGTTGAATACCACCGCAGATACCATGATTGAACAGAAACTTGGCCGAGCGAAGCGGTGCAAATGAACTCATAAACGCGCATTACGCAATTCAGGTGGCCGCCATCTTGAAATGCCGCAGCGACGCCCAATCAGGAGGGCCGTTTCCACGCGCGCAGTCAGAAAGGCCAACCGCGCTTCAGCATCTATATCTCTTCGTTTGTGCGCCTTTATTTTTCGGCCATTCGTGCGTTTGTGAATGAACGAAGATAAAAGAGACGGTAAGGACCGGCTCGGCCGATCCAATGGTACCAAAATGGCCGCGCTCGGTGGCACCGTTGCGGAGATACAGCGCTCCGAGAATTGCCGTTTTTTTCGCACATTTGCCCTGACATTTGCCACCCGCCCATTTGCGCTGACATTGTGCCACAAATTTGCGACGGTTTTCGTAAGTTGAAAGACGCGTCCCCCCCTATAACTATTCAACCAAAATATTCGATAATAGCCGATTATTCGAACACGTTCGAATATTCGAACCAATTCGAATACATAGTTTTCGAAGCGAATACGAATATATCATATTTAATATTCGAGTAATATTCGAAATTTTCGAATATTCGCACACCCCTATTTCCGGGCACACAGCTAAGTTTCAGTTTCATTGTTTATTTGCGCTGCTAGTAACCCTCATCATATTCATCGAAGATGTCGTCGTCTCTTCGCGGCGAGGTGGTGGAGTAAAGTCATCCTCAGCATTGTAGACCTCCACCCAGCTTTTGGTCGTCGACTCGAGACACTGCGGTGGCGGGATCTGCAAGTCGTCTCGGGAAGGAGTGGCACACTATCGTAGCCATGTCTCCAGTTAGCCGTAATGGCTTCTAGAGAAAGCGGCGGCCGCGGTGACCTTAGCGTCCTAGTGTAAGGCCTAAGTATCGCTTAGATTACCGCCACTTCGTATGCGACGCAGAGTGTCGGAACGGCCTATTTTGTTTCTGGCGCAGTGTTGCCATCTCTTCCAAATGAAACGCTAACACGAGTTGTAAAAGACTGCTGTTAGCGGAGCTGTACGCACGCACTAGGTTAGCGTAGCAGAGCGGAGATGGGGAGAGGGAGGAGAGTTGCCCCAGAGGGAAACCCAAAGAAGGCTGCGCCCACTATCTCACCCCACGACAATGATTCCAGTCGGCCGACCGCCTGGATTCCGGCGGAGCAGCATAAGACAAATGAGAGCTTAAAGAGTCCGCGGCACTTCGTAAAAGCGCTCATTTTTTTATGCGCTAGTGTGACCATCTCTCCAAAGCAACGTTGTCTGTGACGCGTGACCGCGCACTAGCGTCTGCTGCAAGGAGGGGGAAGCCCGCAAAATGCGCCCAAAGAAAAAAACACGGGGGACCCCCAAAGAAAAAGGGGGCCTTAAAAATAAGGAGGGGGATCTCTTGTTTCCGGGAAAACAAGGGGTTTTGACCGCGATTTACGGCGAACGCCGGAAGATTTTTTTTTTTTTTTAGGGGGGGGGGGGGGGGGGGGGGGGGGGGGCAGAAATCTTGGCCCATCTCTTTAAAGGAGCCATGAGACAAAACACATGTTTGTTCATTCAAAAGAATGCCTCGTTAAAATCAAACTGACACCACTTTTAACGTAGCGCTCGAATAAGTGGTATAATTAGGGAAATAAAGGGAATGGCCATGCGACCCACTAGCTCATTTTCTGCAACAGAACCTATGATGTCATACCAGCCAGCTCTACGATTGGCAAACGCAAATTAGGCAGAGCTTATAAGCTTGCCGAACGAGCTATTTGCGCTTAAATTGAGCGCACATTCTTTTTATATCAGTAAGAATGGCGGGACAAACAGTGGAATTGTTACGAAAAGCACACGTAAGCATAGTACTGATGCGTACTGCTGTTGGTACTGCGCGCACTATGCCCCATGGTTTAGCTGCACAGCACTGGTTGTTTCAGACGTCACTGGCCGATTGACACAAGAACGGTGTCTTACGGGGCCATATTTGTCGAGCGAGCACTATGTTTCACGAAACGATTATTTTCTCCCAGAACAAAAACAAGCCAGCTTTAAATACAGTCGAAAACAAGCCAAAGGCAGAAAACGGCTTGACTGACTGACTGAACAAACTTTATTGAGGAATAGGAAAAGGAAGGAATCGGGTAGGGGATAGAGTGGGGTGGATTTCATGGGTGGAACCCTAGGTCCAGGGCCCCAGTGGCCAGTTCGCCTGTCTTCGCTCTCTCCAGCAGGCTGAGTTGGTCCTGTAGAGATTAGCTTGCCAGGGCCGCCTCCCATATATCCAGTGTTGAGGAGTTGCTTGAGGAGTTGCTGGTGCCTGTTCCCCATATGATTGGACAGGACCATGTGGTGTGGAACAGCGTGGCTGTCTCGCCGCATTTCTTGCAGTTTTCGTCAAGGTCTCGATGTTGGTGTCGCAGCATCTTGGACCATCTGGATTTGTGTATGTACGTATTTGTCTGGATTTTTCGCAGGATTTGCGCTTCCGAGGCCGTGAGGTCTTTACGCGGATTCGGGAATTGAACCCTCAGCTGCCGGGCTATGCGTAGGGTTTCACCATAGGTGGGCGCTGTGTAAGGACGCTTGGCGGTATGTGAGTGCACATGCAGCCGCATTGGCCGCCTCATTCCCTTCCAGTCCTTCATGTCCCGGGGTCCATGTGATGTTATGGAACTTTGACATTTTTTGTGGCAGTATGTATCTGAGCTGTTTGGGTATTCTGCCAGCGGCTTGCAACGGTATGGTGGCGCCATCTAAGTTCACTAACGGCAAACAAGGCTTCGGAATCGGCTGCACAGCGGTCGGTTCCCGTGATGTCATTGCGGACCACGAAAACACACGATTTAGCGGGAAAATAAAAATTTTAAACGAAGTTGATTAATTCCTCAGTGAATAAAGCATCGTCTGCATACAGACAAGCGCTGGGGTCACTATAAAACACGGAATCTTTTGAGTAAAACAAACTTGTATTTTGTCTTCGTGGCTCCTGGGAGATTTCTTTTCAACGCGGGAATTACGGGCAGCAACAACAGCTTCGCTGTTAAGAAAGGTCCCAGGGCCTCCACTCTTTATGTAAGGCGGCTTATATTGGCACTAAAAAAAATGTCTTCCCAACGCTGCATTTGTGTTTGGAGGTGAAGCCGACTTTGAGATCGATGTAAGCTTGGTGTTTGTTAGCTGGCTTACCCACATTATGCGTGCGCAATGAAGCATGGTTACAGCGCCACTTTATACTCCCTTCCACTGCCTCCGCTTCTTTCCCAAGTCGTGTATATAGTGCTCGCCACGCGCGGCGTCTGCCTCCCCGTGCCATTGGATAAACGAAGGGAAGAACTACTTAACTCACGAGGAGCAACTCAAGAA
This sequence comes from Haemaphysalis longicornis, assembly GCA_013339765.2. Lineage (NCBI taxonomy): Eukaryota > Metazoa > Arthropoda > Arachnida > Ixodida > Ixodidae > Haemaphysalis > Haemaphysalis longicornis. The sequence continues at coordinate 26,830,470 of CM023457.1, forward strand.
TAAAGGAAAGCGCAACGCAGCTATAATGAAGCATAGAGCTCTGTGGGGGTATGACAAATATGAAGTAGCGAGGTGAATGTGGAAAGGAGTAATGGTTCCGGGTCTCACATTTGCGAATGCAGTACTCTGCTTAAAATCAGACGTTCTTTAGCAGGCCTTGAAGTGAACCAAAAACGGCAGACCGTCTGGCCTTAGGAGCGCATGGAAAAACAACTAACGAACCAGTGCAGGGAGATATGGGCTGGGCGTTCTTTGAAGTTCGAGGAGCGCAGAGTAAAATATGTTTTGAGAGGAGGTTGAGAGCAATGGATCAACGTAGGTGGGCAGCTAAGGTGTTTAGGTACCTATGCATAAAAAGCGTGGGCACGCAGTGGCTAAGGAAGACTAGAAGGCTAACGATGAAATGCGGAAAGAGAGAATCAAAGACAGCCAAGGAAACCAAAAAAAGAGGCAAGGCAGATAGAAACAAATAAGTGGAGAGAAAAAATGGAAGCTAAAACTTCGTTAGAGATGTATAGGGCTGAGAAATTCGACATCAGAAAGGAAAATTTCTACGATAATTCCAAGGGCAGTGGTTTGCCTTTTGAGGCTAGAGCAGGTTGCTTGCGAACTAAGAGCTTTGTGGGGAAGTACACACAAAATGATGGGGTATGCGTAGTCTGCGGGAAAGAAACAGAAACTATGCGGCACATATAGAATGCGAGGGTATCCATCCAAATCTAGAGGGAAATATTCGGCTTCCAGAAGCCTTAGGATTTAAGGGTAGCACAGAGGCAGTTAACTTCAAGGCTGTCGAGGCGACGAAAAGGAAGATTAGAATGCTGGTGGACAAAAAGGCGAGAGAGAGGAATATTGCCTAGGACAGCTACCACCTGTAACAGAAAAAAATAAGTATTTTGTGCCTAATACGTTTTTTGTGTCTGCCCTAAGAGCAGCGCTAGTATTAAATGAAAAGTGTAAAACATAGGTATATTAGTTTCTTTTTAGTTTTTTTTGGACGAGTCATCACCCCGCTACAAAGGGGATACCTTTATCAATCATCATCACCACTCACCACCACCATCATCATCATCACCACTGCGCAAAGCCGCGCTCTCCTCGGCGGCCACCTGCGCCACGCGCTAGAGCCTATAGCTGCGCTTCGCTTGGTGCAGCCATGCTATAATTAAACGCCATTGTCTCTGCCCACCAATCATGCGTGTCCTTTGTCTTTGACGTAGATATCATGTCAGTGTCCTTATAATTAGACATATGCAAATCCCCAATATAGCTAAACACCAATATAGCAAATCCCGCCGGAGCTCCAAATTCTCCGAACTTTTTTCTTCACGGCTGGAAGGGCTCTGTTTTTTTTTTTTTAGGGACGAAGCTTTTAGGGGCTGGGGCTGTTGGCGTCTCCTGTCGTCGTCGTCGTCGCCGTAATCGTCTAATCGTCGTCTCATGTAGCCACGGCACTAAAACACCGGGAAACAAACTCGTTTACGCCTCGCGCTAGAACGTAACGCGTACTAAAAGAACACCGGGACATTCGTTTACGCCTCGCGCTGGAGCTCTTCGTAACGCGTACTAAAAAAACACCGGGACACCCGTTTACGCCTCGCGCTAGAGAGCTTCGTGCTTCAAAGACAACAGGCTTTTACAGCAAAGCTGTATACCTGTACCCCTCAACGATTTCACCTCTTTTGGCAAAAACGTCAAGGCGCCAAGAATGCACTTATACACTGCATGCTTCGCCCCTCCCCAGGTTTCACGTTAGTGGAGATGGCCCGGTTTTTTTTTTTTTTTTGCATTTTTTGTTCATAGGTAACAATGAAAACCAATAAACCAATTTTCGTCATTAAAATATTGAAATGTACCGATAACGATCCTTCCAATTTTAGTGCAAAAGTCCAACAGTTAATGTAGATAATTAAGAGAACTTGTGAAGTAGTGGTGATTCACCGGGCACTTTCTCACAATGCCCCTCTGACGTCATATGTTCTTTTGCGTGATTGGCCGCGGGCGAAAGACACCGCCAAGATATAATTCTGTTTGACAACACCATTTGACTGGTGGCACGGAGTTAACACAATATTAACCGCGTTTTTGATAATGCTCCTATTACGTCACTGCCGACGTTGTGTAGCTGTGTGGCGCGATATTTTAAAGTTTGTCGATATTTATTCTTTGTGTGTGTGTGTGTGTGTGTGTGTGTGTGTGTGTTGTGTGTGTGTGTGTGTGTGTGTGTGTGTGTGTGTGTGTGTGTGTGTGTGGTGGGTGTGTGTGTGTGTGTTGTGTGTGTGTGTCAAAATGGAGTCCAGCGAGTTATACCGAAGTTGGTTGTTTTAAATAGTCAAGGTTCTATTTTGTGACCCCTTTAGGCTGCAATACCTTCCACGTCGGCGAGTGGGTGCTTCCCAGATTGGCGTCAATCGCCCACAATGCGTTAATTCAACTGAGAATCCCTGCAATGGCCTCTAAGTGACCTTTCCGTGACCTCTACGTGCCCTTAAACCAGATGCTTTCTTCACCAGTCATGACGAAATCAATCGTCAAATATTTCAGCGTATGCAGGAGATCGAAATTTAACGCTATCTTAATCTTCTCGTACCATGAGCAATTATTTAAGAGATTCTGGTTTCTTTAAACGCCGCGTGACAGGGCACTCGGAAACCTCGTTATGACTCTTGCCGATTCATCTACGTCATCTACGTCAGCCGATTCATTTACGTCATCTACGTCATAAAACACACTCGCTGTCACGTCAATGAAGCAATGGTTTCGTTTTATTGAGCGTGCAGTCAGCGAATATCCGTCTCAGAAGTTGTAGCGGGAAAGTCTGTTGCAAGCAAACGCCGCAGTAAATCAGGCTGGCCGCCCCTCCTCCTTTGAAAGGGTAGGAGGATGGCGTCGCTTTTCCGAGCGCGCGTGGGTATACAGTACACGGTTACGAGCCGACCACATGTTGCCATTTGGAGAAGCAGGAAACGAGACGGGTGCCGCACGATCTCGCCGCACGCTTTCCTCAATTATTGCCGGGATCTGGTTGCGCGTATGAAGGAGGCACGCTTAAAAGATGCACCCTACATACCTGTCTTCAGCGGCTCCGCCGTGGCAACTATATGGCACGTGGGACCTTGCGCGAATTCTTCGTTTGTTTTGTGTTTTGAGAAAATTTTTAAGCGTCGAGGTGCCAAAAATTGGTTTCGTTTTGCAATCGCCGAGCGCATTCACCACATAGGTTTTTATTTAGGAGTTATGTTGAGTATTACAAATTTCCACGTTGATGTTTGCTGAATAAACGCCTAAGCCACACTGCTATGCATCGAACCCTCTTAAAGTCGGCTTCATTGCGGAACACACACGCACTGTTGGGAAAGCAATATTTAAGTTGCCGTATAAGCAGTCATGCTGAAGTACGTAGGCGCTCCTTTTATTTAAGAAATACATCAACAAGGCCTCATATATGCCTATGAAGCGCTATACAAGGACTCATTTAAAGTCCGCTTCAGTACTATATATGAATGCATTGCTAGGAAAACGTTTTTGTAGTGGGACCAAGGGACTTTTAATAAATGCCTTCGTAAGACTTTATTGATCCTACCCACCGAGCCCCTTCGAAGTCGGCTTCTCTATACACATATGCCTTGCTGAGATGAAGTTTTTCAGGGTCAATATAAGTAGTCCGATATCGAAGCACACAGGGCCTGCGACCTCTTATTAACGACCTTTTCTTATTCGGCGAGGTGTGACACATCGAGCATTACAAATGGACGGACGCAGGTTTCTAATTTGAGTTCTCATAGAAATTCTTGACCATTCAGATATTCGAATTTTCTTGCCCAGTGCAAATTTTCCTGTTCGTTCTTCAGTCCGTGCTGATACCTGTTACATAAAAGCTTAAGGAGCGTGTGCAACAAGATGGATCAGTGATACGAATAACCGGACACACAACAAATTTTTTCTCGTCATTGTTTGCGTCATTGGGGCTCTTCGATTTACAGTCTCGGACTCACCGCGGGTTGTCTGAGGATTCCCCGAGGATTGCCCGAAGCCTTAGGGATACATGGGAAAATCGAATGCCGGACAGCTTCTCGGGGAGTCCGCGGTGAGTCAGAGACAGTAAATCGAAGAGCCCTATTGCCATCAGTACTGCTTTTTTGGAGTTCCCCCACACGGGAACTCTTTTCTGCTTTAGGGGCCTTATTGCTTGTGTTTACAGCGCCACTATAGCCAAGGTTATTCCCGGCATTTGCAGGTACTATGAACCATACAGGTACTATCGACCGGCGCCGAATTCGCATAGTTTTTTGTCTGCGGATTGTATAGTTTTGTATTCTGTTTTGTATTTTGTATAGTTTTTCGTCTGAAGGAATTACTACCGGGTCACAGCAGTCCCGACATTCAGTCATCATAGCTCGCTCTATTTATTCTACTGCCGTGCCATAAACTGTGAAGTGTTTGACGGGTCTTGAATGGAGCCGTCACGAACCCTAACGACCTAAACGAGCTACAAAGCGAACGACTTTGCGATGACAGCTTTCCCGAATGCCGTCGCACCTCAGGCATGCTCACAGTTCGCAAACGAACTGGCGAGGTCTCTATTATTTCCCTTCCAAGTTCAACGACTTCTGGAACAGCGCGTGGCTAGGTCGGCGGGGAAACCAACTTTTTTGACAACGACCCGCCCCCACGCGCATAAATCTTCTCAAAGGCCCGACAGTGGCGGCGGAAAGGCTCGCGCTTTTTAACAGCCTCTTTCCCGCAGCAGCGACCTTCTGGGTGCGCGTATTCTTGGCCTTGCTACGTAATCCCGGCGTCTCTGCAACAAGCCGAGGACGGCTGTTCCGGTCCGAAAACGCCGCTATCGGGTCGCCCAGTGCACACAACGCATCGCGTTTTCCCCAAGCACACGCAGCGCCCAGCTGCGTCTTTGTTCTTTCGCAACAAGCACCATGGTGGCGAGTTTCTCCGTCCGGCAGCGCTAAGTGTTTGCCGACAGCGAAAAAGCCTATGCACATTCTGCGCGACGTTTGCACTTAGCGCGTGACGGCTAATCGGGTCGCCCGCCGCAAGCCGTGCAACGCTAGCCACGCCAGCCGCGCCAATCAACGCCCGGACAACTCCGTCGGCAGGTGCCGCTGGCTTCGGCGTCGCGAGCGGGAGCCGCGGAACGCAGCGCGCGCGTTTGGCGCTTTGTGTGTGTTGTTTTCACTTCTGCGCGTTGCGGACGAAACCAACGGAGCCTGTTGACGTAAGAGCGTCTGCTACAGCGCTTGTGTGTCCTTTCGAGTTCGTCGCAGTGTCCCGCGGCGAGTGCTTGCACCCCGTGCGAAATCTCCGAGACGCCGGATACACTCCGGGTCGAAGTGTGCCCCAACACTGCAACCGGTTTTTTTGCACCGCAGTACCCGGCGTATTCAAAGGCGTACGATGGGACCCGCGTCGTCTACGCTTCATTGCGCGTCCACGCGCCCTGCGGCGCTGTTGTTACGGCGTCGCTGCTGCTGCCGCAGCCTCCCACTCCGACGCTACTAGGGCCTCCCCTTGCATCGATCGTTCAAAAAGGTGGCGGTAAGCGGCCGAGCGCTTTTCCCCCCATTCCTCGCGCGGACTCCCGCGGTCTCGCGCGCGCGTTCTCACTCGTGCGGTCGTCACTCAAGCTTACAACGTATCACCGGCGGCCAGCAATTAGCGCTCGGCTCCTCGCGCGGTGTCCGGACCCAGCTCAAATCCGATGGAGCAAGGCTCGGAAAAACGCGCGGTGCGCGATCGATTCAACGACTGCAAGGACTCCAGATCTCCCGCGCTCGACGTGAAAGCCAGGAAGCGGCGAGGGAACGCATCGACTCGTCCGCTGTGAGAACTTTACGAGAGAGTGGACCGCTACGAAAGTGGGTGCGGGGTTTTCCGCGTACGCGGAAGAAACCCTGGCGGCTCTGACCCGTGCTCCTCCGGTGGTGCGTGCAATGTTGCTCGTGCTGTGGGCGTTGCTGGAGATGTCGTGCGTTGGTGCCGCCGAAGTGTTTAGGGACTGCGGCGGTGTGTTGCGCGGACCCAGGGGAGTTATCAGCACCCCGGGGTTTCCTGGACCCTACCCGGTTCCCATATCGTGTCGCTGGGTGCTGGAGGCGGCGCCGAGGCAACGGGTGGCGCTCTATTTGACGCAGTTCTACATGCGCGAAGGGGTGACCGTGTCCGAGTACCTCTTCTACTCGGACGAGCAGCTTAACATGGGTGGCACGCAGATCGGATCCATCAGCTCCGAGTCCGAGCCCACGCATGTTCTCAGCAACAAGCCGGTCATGGTGATCGACTTTCAGGTGAGCTAGCAAGTGGTTTCTCGAAAAAATTTATCGGGCATGTAAGCTTCTGCGTTAGTTACCGAAAGTTGGAACTGCAGCATAGATAACACCGCAGCACTCTAAAAAATAGGTATAAAAATTTTCTCTGCGACGTAGCGCACTTGAGATTATGACAGCAAAGCATGCATTGTCTAAAAATACGCCAGAAGTACACCGCTTCTCGAGGTTTGACACCGCTCTTCTTTTTTTTTTTTTTCGTGCTTGACAATATGCTGCTCATGTGACGAAGTCCTCACATAGTTACAGGATATATACATTTATGTTTGCCTCCTGCTGAAAGTTTAATTCAAAACTCTTCAAAACTAATCAATTAACCCATTGAAAGATTAAGTATGCCATGAAACCCATGTCTAGACCTTACGGAATCACCGAGGCTGACAGAAGGAGAGACCTAACCAGAAGCCAGGCCAGACCTGTAAAAGTTAATTTAAAGCAGAATAAACTGAGTAAGAGATTTTGCACTTCAGAAAAAAAATTAACTGAGACCAAGAGAGCACAAAATGCTTGAGGCGTCTTTAATTAATACACAAACAAGATGGCTAAAAAAAGCACCAACAGTTACAAGCAGTGCTTGGAATAATATGGTAGTTAAGGTTATATATTCATAGAAATCCTGACTGCTGCTTTTGTTTCACTTCGTTCGATGCAGCGTCGTATAATTTGCCCCGCAGTGCAAATTTTCTGTTCGGGGCCTGGCAATCATCCAGGACGGGAATAGGAGGAAGTTGGCATTCATCAGCATTCGGCATAATCATGGGCAGAAAATGACGATCATTACGCGGCCCTCGACCCAAGAACAAAACCTGCTCGTGTTAGCGCATCCGGCAGTTCCCTCAAGGTTAAAAGATGCTGTTCTAGAGTTTGAATATATGTTTGGGGCATAAAATACATCTGTTTTACGACTAACCTTTGTAGTTGGCCTTGTGGTGGAATAGTTCGGGGTTTCTGCATGGCATGTGCTAATTTCTATTAAGCGTATTTTTTTTTTTATTGCCATTGCGTTCTCTTTGGGAGGTCATTCATAGCTCACATTAGGAAAAACAAGTGGGTGGAAGATATTGCTTATGCGCTTATTTAACGACGTTACTTCTAACTTGGAACACCTGCCGAGATAAAAGCTATTCTGACGAACGTAACAATAACTTTTGTAGACTCGTTAAACAAAGATCAACTTTATTTGTCAATTTTTAATTAACTTTTATTATTTTTGTAAAACCATTTTGTAGAGTAGCAGCAGCATAAACGGGTTACATATGGGCTTGACGAATTCGACGTGCACCTGTTTTTACGTACTGTGCAAGGCCTTACAGTTTTCGCAATGATGAAGTGCTTGAAAATGAGGTGCTTTTAAAAACGCCTCATCTTATATGAAAATAAGATCTCCTTCTTTGACGCAGTAAGGGTCAGAGATGGAGATTATTGCTAACTGACCGAGTGAGATTAATTGATAGTATAGAAGTCATACTAAAGTTTATTGCGAACGTATTCCAGCAGTAGACACTTTCTGGTGGGGATCGAACGATCGCATAGCAAGAGAACTGGGTGATCTTTTTTTCTTGTGCAAACGCTCGCTCTTTCTGTTTTAAATTTTCTTGTTTAAAGGCGCATGTAATGTTTTATTCAGTATCCTTAGCCATAGTTTTTCCCAAAGTATGAACGTTTCTTCAGTTGGAAAATGTAAATGTTAACACATGCCTATTTAATTTCGTTGTTGAACAGCCAAGGTAGATGTACAGCCTTGGATACTTAAAAAAACATTGAACCCAGTACTCCGCGATTCGCTGAACTAACAACCTTTGGCTAGCACGGTTTCTTGCCGCTGATGAAATGGCAGGCTTTTTTTGGAATTATTTGTCATCGTGGAAAACGGTCTCCGTGATATGTGTAAATATCAGCACTGCCCACAACTGCAAAACAAGGCAGTGCATCATGTCCGTCGGCAGTACGGCAAACTATACGGATAAAATAACACGAAACAAACCTTGACATTCAAATTCATGGGAAGTGTTGACAGATGCAACTTTTGCCAGTCAAACATTGCACTGTTTGGTTTAGCCGAGGCGTCATTGCAACGTCAATGTCGTATGCAGAAAGTAAACAGACATGGAATCTTTGAAATGCACTTCTATGGATTTTATTAGGTTCCTTTTTCCGTATACAAAAGGAAACTTTGGAGGCAGGCGAGCGAAATGCCACACAGATGGTATTTTTATCTGGTAAAGCCTAGCTGCATGCAAAACACTGGTTAAGGAAGACAATAATGATGTGTTAGCAAACATCTAGATCATTTTTTAACTGCCGTTCTTTTTTTTTCTGTTGCCACCCATCTTGTGCATAGAGCGGATGCTTTCGTTGCTTTCAAGCAGTGGCAAGCATTGTTGTAGTGAGCAAGATCAGTTTTGGTTGGTATATTAAAATGTTAGCCGCACTTTCCTTAGTAATACGTCGGCAAATAAATTGTCTAGTCAAATCTGCTGACACATTAGTATAATATAATAGGTTAGGGAAGGTTAATGTGAAAACGCTAGTGTGGGTGGATTAGGAGAAATTGAAATAAGTCCAACTGTAGCCATCCAGTGACACAATTCCTCGGGCATGATTCTAGCATATTGTAAATCTGCTCTAAATAAATGTGGGGTATGATATGATTTCAAAGATGATGAACACATGCATGTTGAAATAATTCCGCATGAGTGTAACCTTTTTATTTTTTCAGCAGTTAGTTTAAATCATGAAGAAAAAAGCATCTCACTTTCATTGTCACTTTGTGCCTCTCACATCGAAATTTACTCATGGTGCTTTACGTAGGTGGCACTGCGAAAAAAAAATTACGAGCAGTTAGGCTACAGGGACATGCCATATATCGTACAGGTTCCCCACCGAAATTTAGGATTTAACAAATTTCTCAGTTTAACGAACAAGTTCAAATTCCCCCAAAGTTGCTTAATGCTTTTGCAATTTAATGAAGTTCTTGATTTAACAAGTTAATTCATCATTCCTAGCGATTCCATTGAATTGATGTTGCACTCTATATGGCTGACACTTAGAAACCAAGATGGCTATGAACTACAAACTGGTTTTTTGTCTTAAATATGTGCCTGCTCACACTTTTTAGTAGCCATTATCTCTGTTAAACCATTCGGTACATGTGGTGCCTATGGCGAAGTTTTCGAGTGCCCAGGCCCCTTTTGCTAATGAGAAGCTAGAAATTGCACCTAATGTCAATTCTTCCGTGGTTTTTTTACGAGGCATTTTGTGCCGAAATATATGAGAGTAATGCCTGTGCTACATGAAAACTTTCAATTGTAAGTTAAAAGCTCACTTACAAGTTCACCCTATGTATTTACAATAGAGCACTCGACAGACAATTTGTTCAAAGGCCTTTGAAATGGCCATGTAGCACACGTGTAAGATTCACATTGGATATATATGCATAGATTACTTGTAGTGGAAGGAATGTTTCAAATAGGATGAGCTAGAGACTACACGGTACTAGCAAGGACTCATCGGTAAGTCTGTGTTGGCTTACATTACCCTGCCGCATCACAGTTTTCAAGGTAGTAAAGATGCAATGGGTCTTTTTAATTTCTACTTGTACTTCAGGAACAATTAAAAAAAAATCATAGCCATAATGTATTGCACCTTAAATAGTGGTACAGTATAACCCACTTATAGCGAACCTGATTTTAACGGAATAGCAGATATAACGAACAAATCTTTGTTTCCTCTTACCATTTGTATACATATAGATTTTGTGTCGAGGTAAAGCGAAAAGCAGATATAACGAACTGATTTAAGTTTCCCGATGTGTTTGTTATAAGTGGGCTTGACTGTATTTGCAAAACAGGCATTCTCCAGATGGACTACGGCAGTGCTTTAAGGTCCACGCTGCACGTAGCCTTACACGTTGCACGCCGCAGGCGCCGTCAACGTCACGATGTATAGCCTGTCAGCGCAACGTGTGCAGCTTTGCAGGGGTGGTTGTTTACAATTGCTGCTGGGCTGTGTTCAAAACATCGCCATCAATCACGGTAGCTGTCTGTGTCGTGCAGCGTAGTCACAAATAACCATAACTCTCTCAGTGCTTCAGTTTAACTAACGATTTAGGTACTGCCTAACAGTCGTGGTACGCTCACTGACCTTTCCTGCACGCGTGCAATTTCATTATCTATCATTGTGACAGCCTTGCCAAGTAGCTTTGCTGCTGTGCGCATATATGACACACTGCTGGTGTACAGAATTTTTTTACAAATTTTTATGGTTATAACTGCTATTTTGTTGTGACAGCCCAACTATATTCTCCAAAAAGTACGTCATTTGCGTGTCGGAACAACCAGATTAGCCATGTTGTACAAAAGTCTTACTGTGCCTGAAAAATAAAAAATGAAGAGGTGCATCCTCACCATGGCTTCGCAACCGCTTAACTGGATTGGATTGGCTTGCCTACATGTGTAGCGTGTGCGAGACACAGGAAACATCTACCACCAGGGGCTGGACCTGATCCTGATTATGTACAGAAAAAGGTTCAATCCAATTTAATTCAATTCAATACAAGAACAGTCCAGTCCAGTTGGAGGATACCATATTTTCGCGCGTATAAGCCGCACCAAAAATGCGACAATTTCAGTGGCAAAGTAGGGGTGTGGATAATACGCGAGGTCTTTTCTTTCATGCAACTTAATGGCAATGTGCGTTGTGCCGTGAAGCTCCTACGCAGTACCACTGACTAAACCTTCTGTGACAGCGATTGCGCAAAACATAAAAGGGCAAGGAAGAAAAAACAAGGACGAGCGAACACTAAGAACTGAATTTTATTAGTGAATTGTGACTTTCGCCTGGCCGTAATTGTATTCTACTTGTTAAATATACACTTTTTCTGTCTGCATAGTATGTGATGTGTTGCTTGAGCAGTAGCTTTGGTGTAGCCTTTCCTGTATTCGAATGCGCAGGCAATACGCGAGGATTTTTTGTTTCTTTTTTGGCAGGCTGAAAGTGGGGAAGCAGATTATATGCAGGGGCGGGTTATACACATGAAAATACGGTAATAAGTAGCTGGCAACCAATTAACAGCCAGGGCAGGAGCGGTTGGAGGTCATTGGGAGAGGCCTTCATTCTGCAGTGGGCCTGAGTAGGCTGATTATGATGATGATGATGATAATGATTATGACGAACGAATTAAGCCACAACTGGATTAGATTGGCTTGTCCAATAGCATGGCAGGTGTAAAGGAACAATCCGATGTAGTTGGGTGTAATGGGCTTCTGCGCAACACCTAACTGGATTGGATTGGCTTGCCTGCATGTGATTCAGGAGCAGGAGGCGGGCAACATCCATCACTAGGTGGGTGCTGGACCTGTTGTACAGGGACAGGTTCAATCTAATACAGAAACAGCCCAATCCGGTTGGGGGGCAGTGAGTTGCTTCGAAACCCCTTAACGGATTGGATTGGCTTGTCTGCATGTGCAACAGGTGCGGGAGGCGGGCAATATCCACCACCGGGTGCTGGACCTGTTCCTGGATGTGTACGGCTTCAACCTGACGTACGAGATGTTGGACTCGGAGGAGGGCCTGCGGTCGGACCCCTGCCTGGGCCACCACTGCTCCTTCACGGGCGTCTGCCTGGCGGCCCACGACTGGAGCCGCTACAGCTGCCGCTGCCTGGCCGACTTCTACGGGGACGAGTGCCAGTTCTCGCCCCGCTGCGGACCCAACAGCCGCGCCTCCAACCTCTGCCGCAACGGGGGCACCTGCCGGTGAGTGTCCTTGCTCTCATTCTCGGTCTCGGTTGTGTTCTCATGGCAGGTCTCATACAAGGGCACAGGACAGGCTTTTAACGGATGCAGGTTTGGTTCTATGTAATGGAGGTTATAACAATGCAGTGAAAGACACAGCTAGAGTAAGGTTTGAAGGTGCAACGTTTGCTTTGAGGAATCATTGTACGGACACAGCTCAAAGGTTAAAAGACATGGGGTGCATTTAAAAGGACACAAGGACAAGTCGAAAGTTTGACGTATGTCCATCTGGGTGAGAGGGTACGTCGAACAAACTGGAAGGCACCAATCAATAAGTAGAATATTAAAAAAAATAATAAGAAAATGAAATTTATAATTTTTGAAAGTTTTGAGAATAAAATTCTATTTGTTTTTTTATTTATTGCTTGGTGCCTTCAAGCTTGTTCGAGGACACAGGTTGATTTAAAAGGGCACAAAATAGGCCGTATAAAGGACACAGAGCCATTTTAAAAGGTGCAAGGTAGGCTAAGCTAAATTTTGTGGGCCACAGAATTGGCAAATTTAATTGTAATTTTATGTATTTGATGTGCCTTATTGAATTTACAGCACGAAGGGGACGAAAGAGAATGCAAGTAAGGGTCAGGGCGAGCACTGACCCACAGCTGGAACGCATACATTATTCTGTGAAAGGAAAACAATTACGTGTATAAAAAACAAGAAGAAAGAAGAAGGAAACAGCTACACAAAAGAAACGCGTTCAGGGTAGGCATGAGAAGCAAGTTGACTAGATGACAGCTGGATGAGTGTTTTGAAGCCTTGTTTCGATTTTCTTTACAAGTCCGTCTGTCCTTACATTGTTCTTTAGCGGCCAAAAAGCTGAGTGGTTCTGAGTAAGCTCTTGCTCCAAATGCAGTACCTTTTTTTCATTTTTTTTTCAATTCCCATCGTCTTTGCTCTCTGTGCAGTGTTTTCCTTCACATGTACCGTTGAACTCACTTAAATGGGGCAGAATTGGAAATTTTTAACCTCAGTCGCCAGAGCACCTGCTTAACCCTGCTTTGAAAGTTCGAAGAATAGCAACTCGTTGCGTCAGTATCCTCCTAAAGGACAGAAGGTATAAGGGCAGTAAAAAAACAACAGATTGGTTTACTTTTCTCTGGTCTTGTATTATTTTTTTTCCTTCTCAGTCCAGCTGGCTGCCATCTGGCTCTAATTTATCACGTGAGACAATGCGGGTAGCTGCAGTTGTTCCTGTGCTTCACATCTGTTCAGTTGTGGTGTGCTTTGTGGTTTTGCAGTGTCTTTGTGTGAGTCACTGCAAAGCCCCTTTGTCCTGTACGTTGCTGAGGTTAAGCTTTAGCATTGTACATACTGCCTAAGCGAGCACTTGCAAGCAGCCGCACCTAACTTGGTCAAAATTTCAGTCTTGCGCTTCATTAAGTGGCCATCATATGGGTGTCTTTCTGCAGATTGAATGAAAACGACGGGTTCCCAATATGGCTCGGCATACATTTAAATAGACGGTAAACTACCGTTAAGACGGACTCGCAGGGACCGTGAAAACTTGTCCGTACTATTAGAAACTTGTTGTATTTTTTTGCATTGTGCACGTTACAGGAGAGCGAAAGGGTTGGTCATTTTAACCACGAAATTCACCATGCTCGAGTTTGTCTTAACGAGAGTCCACTGTACATATTCCATTAATTTATTTTGAAGTCTCACTCATTTTAGCTGCCCTAAAAAGTGTTTTGCAAGTCTAAGCTGTTAATTTTACTTCACGCAGCTGTTAGTGGTAAAATTTCTGCATTTGTGATAACTATGGTGGTATGACCCATTTTGATGTTTACGAGGTAAAATTTACGTAATGTGGGACACAAACTCTGAAAGGGGCATTGAATAATTCTTAATAAAATGGCCTATAAAAAATTCTGATCATTTACCCTGATTGAAAATTCTGACTGAATTAATTGGACCATGAAATAAACAAATTAAATTAATCAATGGAGATAAATAATTTTAATAAATGACATATTTAGCTGACGTGGAGATCCACAGCACTCCTGTGTGAATTTTTTTTAAATCTTCTATGAAAATTTGCTTTCTGAAAAACACTTATCTAAACAGCCTAAGTGTCATGCTGCAGGATATAACAGTCATAAATTAAGTTTTGTGGTTGAGGCGGAATGAAAAAAACACCCTGCACATAAAATTTGGTGGGTGGGAAAAGAAATACAGCTAGTTTAAACTAATTCGAAACCATTTATTACAGGGCTCCTTAAAGCTCGAGGTGTTGCTTTGGCATTTGAAATCCCAATTTCAATTTTTTTGATTGGCTGAGGATTTTTTTTTTCTGTATAGCCTAGCTTTGTTTAAGGTTTTAGTGCAATTGCTATTCTTCCCTGGTTTCCCTTCTTCGTCAAAAACAGAAAGCTATGGCGCTGCGGATATACAAGTGAGATATAAGCTCGACCTTGTCCCGTCTGGCTCGGCATTTATTTCATCACGGTTGCCCAAGATCACATCTTGTTTTATGGTCTTGGTAGGGCTCTCATATCTGTCCGGCAACGACAATGATAAACAGCGCAAAAGCAAGTTCAGTGAAAATAAAAAAAAAGAAAGGGAAAGAAATGGGGCTTTTAATGCAACACTGATAACAGTTTCTCGCCGCATATGGAACTCCTCTGTCTAAACAAACAAGCCTTTTGCCTCTTGTGACCTGTTGTCCGCTATCTAGCTTGCACTTAAGAGCTTTCCCCCCTTGTCTGGCATCACATTGCACTGGTGGGACAACAAGTGGAAGGAGAGCTCTTGGGCTCAGTCCAAAGCTTGATTGCCAGACAGCAAACATCGAGAGGCGCTGTTGCTCTGACCTGTGCTGTTGTCAAGAGGCCCTACTGCGGCTGAGGGTGTTCATTGTTTTATTAATTTAACTGGCACTCAGCGAACAGCAGCAGAGTCTTGTTAAATGGATGTAATTTTAAATGGAGATTCTGTGTAAATAGAATAACTGCCTCGAAGTTTTGTTTTGTTTGGTTTATTCAGATATGCGACTCTGCTTCAGGTTTCTATCGATTAGAGTATACTTAATTCTTTATCCTTTAGTTCCTTTCGATTTGTTTATTGAATTCCTTGGTTCCAGGATAGATGCAGTTTCCTTTCAGGGTGGTTGTCGGAAAGTGCGCCCATGGAAAATAGGGGATGTTCGCAATTGGTTTGCAGCGCCTCTGCATACTGCCTTCACCACATTGCACAGTGAATGCAAGGACAGCTTTCGGTTAACAGAGATTGAGCTCATTCATTTATCACAAATTAATTGATTACTTCATTCATCTATGGTAGATAAGGCTGAACAGGCTTAGTTGATTCTTTTTTAAGAGCCCACGATCCACCATAAAAAGTTATCCAGAGAAACAGGCAGCTCAAGTAAATTCATTTAAAAAAAATGTGCAAGATTTTATAGTGCATCACATTGATAAACAAAGGATGGTTCCTTTATTACCTATATGTGGTTATGAATAGGTTGTAAGCAGGGGGTGATTACTTTATTACTTTTAAGTGGTTAACTGAACAGGTGCCTTAAGTCTGTGTAAGCAACTGCCACTTCCTTATCAAATAAGGTTTAATGCTAAACTATGCCCTTGAAAACAATGGCTTGCAGCCTGGTTATGGAACACAGGCACCTATTTATAAGTGTGAAAAATGCACGAAGTTTTGCACTCAGAGTGAGGACTTTATTTCTAGTAAACTCGTTTCTATCGACCTGCTTTTTTTCTTCATCTGTTGTTGGGCAATGAACACTACAGGAGCACCCTCAGTTCACACAATGGAAGGCATTTCTTCAGGATTGAAACGGGTGGGAAAAAGTATGTTTATTCTGCAAGGAATATTGGGAAATCAATTTGCTTCTTTTTTGTTTTTTGTGGGAGGGGATTCCCCCCCCCCCTACAATATTGAATGCCCCCTTTGCATGTGAGCCTTTGTTTTATTCCTGGGGATCTGTTTGCATGCAACAACAATACCGTCGTGCGTTGCTGTAACTTAGGATATTCTTATGACAATTGCAATTTCCTCCGCATTAGTTTTATGCTTAATTGGTTTCACTACGGAATCTTATTTTGATCATCTGTCAGAATAGTGTCCATGCCTCATTTTTACGTTGTTATTGCCTTGGTGGCTTTTGTTAGGGTTGCACAGAAGTCTTGGCTGTGGACTTGCTTATGGCTGTGTAAATATGAGAATTTTGGAAATTGTGTGGGTCATGCAGTTTGCACAGATTTGTGTGTGCACAAACTTCTAGAATTTGTAAATTTAGCTAGACCCCGGTGGAGACAGTTTTACACTATCATCATCATCGTTATCACCAGCCTATCTTCCTGATCTCATCTGCCCATCTAACTTTCTGCCGCCCCCTGCCACATTTGCGTTCTCTAGGGATCCACTCTGTTACCCTTAATCCTTAATGACCAACGATTGTCTTGCCTTCGCATTACGTGCCCTGCCCACGCCCATTTCTTCTTCTTAATTTCTACTATTATATCCTTAACATGCGTTTGTTCCCTGACCCACTACGCTCTTTTCTTATTTCTTAACGTTGCACCTATCATCTTCCATTCCATTGCTTGCTGAGTCGTCCTCAATTTAAGTTGAACCCTCTTAGTGAGCCCCAAGTTCCTGCCCCGTAGGTGAGTACCGGTAAGATGCAGCTGTCATACACTTTTTTCTTCAGGGACAGCAACACTACTAGTTGGATTTTATTGGTATTTTTTTAACTGAAGTTACAAAACCAGCACAGGTAAAAAAGTTACCTGTTACGAAACTCTAATTGGAAAGATGGCAAATAAAGTCACGTTTAACAGCATTTTTTAGAACAAATTAATGAGAGTGAACGTAAAAAAGGATGGCTGAGATTTAATATTATGTGGGAGGCTGCAGCTGTTTGTCAGCAGTTGTGACAAGACATGGTGTACTAGTAATTAGCGCCGGCAAAGTCTTGTCAAAGTTAACTTTGGATTAGCAATGACATGTTGACACCTAAAGAGGCATTTTTTTTCAATATTCTTTTTTTTTTAAATCTAAATCCGAGCGGCAGTTATTAAACATTTTTTTTAAGGTTTAATGTCAGTGCTTGTTCGAAACTTTGCGCAAACAGCTCATTACATGGTGCCGTTCAAGCAAGGGCTTTCAAAGGATTGAATCCTTGTCTTCTCTCTTTTTCTTCAATTTTTTTTTCTAACTTTCAGGAAGCTCAAGCATTTTCTTATATCATCAGTCTTGCCAGATGACAAGAAATGGAAGTCGAGCAGGAGGAAACAAGAGAAGGGAGATGCAAGGCATGTCAAGGCACGCAGGAGCTGCAATTAGGCGAAGCCATATCCGAGAGCATGGAGGATAAGCAGGCAGGGGATTTCGGGGGGATCAGCCACCCTAAGCCTCTTATTGATGGGAGCAGGCTTCTCTAGATGAAAGGCTACTGTTTACATTACATGAGCCTGCTGGGCCTGAGTCCTGTCAGGAAAAGCAGTAATAAGCCAACGGAGAGGGTCCTGTGAATGCGTGCTTAAGGGAAGCATGGGCCGTGTTTGCTTGTTATTAAACCTGGAGCGTACTTGTCAGAATGCACTGCCTTCCTTACAGCTTTAAATGTGTACTCTTAAACAATGTTTGCTCATGAAAATTACGGTTGCCTATTTCATGCCACTGTAAGAAGCCTTGATGTATAGTTGGCAATGTTTCATTAAACGTGAGAGTTTAAAAGCAAAGTCAACTCATCAGAGGCGTGGAGAAAGCAAGGAACTGTCCGAAACAGCCAGTTTGCTGTTTGCTCAGGATTATATGCACATTTTTTGTGCATATCTTGAATCCCAGAAAATAGTGGGACACCTCTGTTTGATCAAGTCAACGTTGTTTAGTATTTGGATGTCGTATTATTTCGCTCTTCTTGGTTGTTGGATTCTTTAGTTACTTTGCTTCACTGAATTGCCCGAATACTATTTCCATTAATGATCACTTCATGGTTGCAAAACAGCCTACTGATTTTGTAGTTTATTTAGCATGAATTTGTACCTTGTGGTGGTAACTTTGTGGTAACTTCGTGGTAACTTCGTAGTAACATTGTACGTCCACGAGTGGATGCCCGTCGGGACTTACGAAAACGTATGTCCTTTGTACATCCATGACTGGATGTCCACAGTATGTTCGCAAATGTTCATTCAGACAAGAACGTACAGTGGCCGTCCAAACTTGGCATTGGATGTTCGGCTGTTTTTCGGATGTCCCACGGATGTTTCGTGGTTGCTTGGGATTGTTGAAAGTTGTTAAGTTCTATGACAGGGATAGAGGCATTAGTAATTGGAAATTACTTGGCCTCACTCATTGTCTCGGTCTTATCCTTCCCTTACACGAGCAAATGTTAATCTCACCCGGAAACCCATGTTTGGCTTACAGCTACTACATAGGGAGCAAGACTCAGACGTGCATTTGCCCTCCAGAATATCGGGGAAGTCGCTGCGAGTACTTGGCACGTCCAGAGCAGGCTTTGGGTGAGTATATGAGAGGGTCGCAGTACGTGAGTGCATCTGCGTGAGTTTTTCTTGTGAATTTTTTTGCCAAGTTTTGTCTTTAAGGGACCATGAAGACAAATAAAAGTTCAGTTCATTAAAAGGGCCGGTTTTGTCTTGATAACAACAACAATTTTATCACCAACTTTAAACAAATGATCGAGATATTAAGAAGACATACTCAACAGTGGTGACCACATAGCCACTTTCTGGCACTTTCCAATGACGTCACAGAATCTTGTTTGTGGGATTGGCAGCCTGCGACTGAAATCGCCACTAAGAGACATGATTGGACGATTGTAGTGCGGCCTCTGGTTCCGTTCCATTGTATCACTTGAATGCTAACGCACTGTTAGCCTGCTGGTAAGAATGTTTTTAGTGCCAGCCATAACACTTCACTCCTGTCCATATTACGTCACTATGGCGGGAAATTTGAAAGTTGCACGACATTTTTGGCACTTTTTGGTTTAAAAATGTTTTTTGCTGCTGGAATGGAGTGGAGCAAGCTACCGAAGTGTAGTTCATTCAAATAGAACGAAGTTGTGTTTTTGCATTCACGGCCCCTTTAACAAGGTGGATTAGCTGGTGGAATGCTTGCTGTTCTTTACTTGTAATCCTGCGTCCTTATATTTCTTTTTTTTTAAAACATTTGGAAATATTTTTCTCCCACGTTATGTTGAGGGTAGACGTCCTAGTCAAAACTAATTCTATCATTTATGCTTCGACCTTCACCAAACTTGGCTTGCATGAATCCAGAACAGAAATTGGGTTTGCGTGGTATTTTTTACACCTCCCACACTTTAAATGTAGCTATGCCGAAATTTGTTGTGTAATTGCGACACCAACTAGAGATACATTTTTCTAAAAAATTTGTAGTTGTATTCGCAGCGGTATGTTGTGCGCAATAAAGACATTAATTTATAGTTCCAGCTTTGGTGACTGGCAATGACACTGCTGAAACTGTTGCAAATGTTTCGGGGCTTTGGAAAATGTGCGTCACACGGCCACAAAATTTTTTTTGTCACAGTGGGAAAAAAATTGCAAAAATTTTCTCCTAAATATTTTTATGTTTAATTCATTTGTATAAAGCAATCATTACATTGATAGTAGGAGAGATAGTACTTGCCCTAATTTCTGTTTTGAATTTTTTGTAGTCTGCAAATGTTTGTGCCAAAGTTAGCGGAAGTTTGGCGCATAACAAAGCAAGCTGTTTTAATAGTCGCGTCCGCCTCTGATGGCTTGTTGTGGCTTACTAGGCTGGTCACTGTAGGCAGAGGACGCTGACATAAAATTTAGAATTTTGAGACACAGTGGGATGACAGAGCATAACTTCTGCAATTTTGTTATGACATCTGCACCTTTTTTTGTAGATGGTTATGTTATTGCAACTTTTTTTCTCCTTCATGAACGTGTATGTCAATACACTAGCTTGTGCTGAGATGATGTATTTGACAAAATATGTACCTTAAGTGGTTCTCCACTGCAAGTGTTACTTGTTTTGCTTTGTTTCTTTTTGTTGATTCGCTCTTGTTGTATTTAATGGCTGTTATCACTTTCAGCTGTGAGAACTGTTGATGTGGTGGATTCTTATCAGCTAAATCATGCTAGAAATGACAAGAAAATGACCACGAACAATTTAGCACCAATGATCCCTCCCCATTTTTGGGTTGCTATGGACTCGACAATGCATTTGCAAGTACAGAATTTCATTCTGTGCACAGATCTCGAAGCTTCACTTTTGTCTGTTTTCTTCTTCTTCTTTTATAAAAGGTGCACAACACAATGTAGACAATGGCTGAGTGTTCGAATAAGCCAAATTTCGAATTTACACGCATGGAAGCGTGTAAATTTGGTTTTGATAAGGATTGCAAAGGAAGCCTGGGCACACGCAAGTGTCGGTGAACGGGAGTTTAGGAATACTTTGACCCTGTCGTCCTCTGTGTGTGCGTTTGTTGCAGATTGCGGCCAGCTCAACTGCACCCAACAGTGCACAGAGACAGGGTCACAACACCACTGCGAATGCAATCCCGGCTTCCGACTCGGTGACGACGGCCGCACCTGCTCACCAGCCAGTGAGTTGCCACTTCGATCCCGCCCTGCTGTGGGGTTGCATGTCTGGTACAAGAGATACAGTGTGGGTAATTTGTAAGGAATGGGATGGGAGGCCAGCTCTAGTTAAAGGCCAACTGCACTCAAAATTTCGACCTCTTGAAAACCCTATTTTCGTATACTCTGCTTAAAAAGAAAGCAACGTGCGAAATACGACAGCTGAAATACGCGCGTGGATGCCGCAAGCGGCCAGAAAAAATAGGCGATTTTCAAACCGAAACCGAGGAGAGCGTGGCCATTGTAGTGACGTTGCAGCCGTCCAGCGAGTGGCCGGACGGTCACCAGCTCCGGAGAAAGTCTGCGCGCAAGCTCTACGCGCGCACGGAGCAGCACATGGGTGAAGCGTGCGGAGCAGAGCTCGACGGGTTGCGTGGCTGGTCAGAGGAAGAAGCCCCCGTCGGCTGGAACGTCACAGGCGCATCATGGCTGTTTACGCGATCCACCGGCAGGTGCAGCGTGGTCTGCGGCGGAGCTTTTTTTAAACACTTATGACTGATTAACGAGGCGTTTTACGGGGCTACGACTTGTGTCCCAGCTGATTTGGGGATACTTACCACGCATTAAAAATAAATTTGGTCGAGGTGAAATTTGATTGCAGTTGGCCTTTAACTGCTTTATATCGATGAAGCAAGTAGCTAGAAAGCCACATTATTGAGTAAGAGGAAACAAGACTTAATGGGGGTAAAACAAATAAAATAGCAACTACATTTTGGGCCATTGCTCTTGTCAACTGTTATGTACCACATTACGCGTCATGCATGGACGTCCCCTAAAAAATATTTAGCTAGCGTATCATAATTGGGGTAGGCACAGCATTTTAAAGAAGCTACTGAAGGGAATAATTATGGCCTGTGTCAAATAATAGGGCAGTTGTGTAGCCATTGTTTTTTACAGTATTGAGCAAAGTATTTGATATGCAGTTAAACTGACATTTGACTTAATTTTAAAGAAGCTACAGAAGTTAATATAATTATGGCCTGTGCTGAATAATAGAGTAGGTGTCAGCAACTTATTTAATTTGGCTATTTCGTGTGTAGCCATTCTTTTTTACAGCATATGAGCAAAGTATTTGATATGCAGTAAAACTGATGCTTGACAATTTTTTTTGCTATCATGCAGCTGAAATCGCATTGTTCACTCGGAATTTATCTTTTTTTTTTGGTATAAAGATATAATATAATCTAATATAATATAATATAAAATATAATTTTTTTTGGTATTGTGGAGCTGAAATCGTGTTGCTCACTCTGAATGAACTTTAACCTGGTATTCAGAATTGACTGCGCTTTCCTTAATTAATGCCCCTTCATATTCTTTGCCCCTCCATCGCAGGTCGCACGCGCTTTCTTGTGCAAGTGAAGCTTTACGACCGCAACGTGGACCTTGCACGGCTGGACTCCAAGAGTCGGTCACAGCTCCAGGCAGGCCTGGAAGAGGCCGTGAGTGCAGGAAATCTGATTCCTTAATTCAGCCATCTGGCAAAGATGCCATTGAGTTATACCACATACATTTTAAATGGAGCAGATGCTTTATTTTTGTCATAGATTTTTATAGACTGTCAGGCAAAACTGTGCGTACATACACAATTCATCATCATGGCCGGTATCATGACGGGCTCCTCGCCAAAGCGGGTGACTGATTGTCAGCAATGTTAGGAGGGGTATTACTTTTTTTAGACGTCTTTTAATGCGTAGCATTCTTTGCCGAGTACTACCCCCACACTCAGGACCGTGCAACACCCTGCAGTCCCCCTAAAATGCAGATTTCGTGGAAGTCCCACTTTTAATTGCTATAATAGCGTAAATGGAGATCATTGGTCGAACGAAATTTTGAAAAACCAAAAAATAAGAAAAAGTAAAAAAAAACAATGAAGACGGCAAACCATGCAACGCCCTGCATTTCCGCAAAAATGCAGGTCTTGTGAAACTTCTGCCATTAATTGTTGTGAATAGCAGTAAATGGAGATGATGGATTGAGCAGACTTTTGAAAAGCCAAAAGTGAGAAAAATATAAAAAACAGCGGAAATGGTGAACCATTTAATGCCCTGCATTTCCACAAAAATGCAGATTTCACGCAAGTTCCACCCTTCATCGTTATAATAGCATAAATGTAAATAATTTGCCTAACAAATTTTGAAAGTCCTATAAATAAGAAAATAAATAAAATAGCGAAAATGTCAAATTGTGTGACGCCCTTCATTTACACAAAAAAGCAGATTTGGCAGACGTCACACCTGTAATCGTTATATACGTAAATGGAGATAATTGTTCAGACAGAATTTATAAAAAAAAAATCAGAAAATTGGGCTGTAAAGAACTCTCACTCTAGGCAAGCAGCATAAGAATGTTATGTATTATTAGACAATTCTCTGAATTTCTGCAGATTTTTTTTTTTTCAAAGTGATCGCTTGGTATTTACACGATACCTCGGAGGTCTGGGGAAAAAAATCAGTCCCCAGCTGTATTCTTGTCTGTCTAACAACTCATATACAGCTTTACAAAACTTCCAAAGCATTTCAAGAGGCTGAAATAATTTTAACGTACGATTTTGTTACCTTTAAGTGTTTTGAAGTGCACCTCAGCGATGCGCTCTTTCGACATGCTCTGAATAGTTAAAGCTCTTGTGCGTACTGTGTTGAGGATCAGCCTGAAATTTTACCAACTTTGGCCACGTAAGTGAATAATTTAATAATCAATTTAAGTTGTCTTATTGATGCGGCCAGGTTTAAAATGATTCTTTCGAAGCATTGCACTTCGCATCCCAGGCAAACCTTCTTACCTCGTAAGACCATGCTGAGCCCTCTAGCGTGTTCTTCTCGCTATCGTAGTGCTACGTTTCACAGCCGATTTTATCGGCTACGTTTGTTATTTTTTATAATTCTAGTTTTTCAAAGCGTAGTGCCAAGTGTGTGAATTTCCATACCGTCTGCTTGTGTAGGTCAACAATTTCTAGTCAATCCGATAACCTCTTCCTTACTGGATACTCAAGGGTTTGTTCCATCTCTCCTTCTTTTTCACTGTGCAGTTGAAGTCCCTGTTCGCCAGCCATACCAATGCATTTGACAACCTGGCTGTTCTACAGTTCATGTGAGTAATTGGTGCAGTGACCTTTATTATGAAGGACAATCTTGAATGTATATATGTATGTGCACGAATTCCTCATTGTATCAGGTTTGTCTGTTGCTTGTCATTGACTTCTCTATTTGACCATAGACTCCGATTTGTGCTTCAAAAAGCCTATTCTGGGACTATTTGCTCGCAGCTAGATGTTGATAATGAATTAATAGTGCCTAGAAAGGGTGCCAGCTGGCGTTTCACTGGCTTTGAAAGATGCCATATTTTTGGAAGGCTGCAGTAAATCTTAAAAAAAATGTTGTAGTGTGTCTTCTCATTACTTGCTTCTGCATCGTGGTAGTATACATTATCTTACATTGATCAGAGGTCCTGACTGAATCGATGAGGCTCAGCTCGCGTAGGTTTTATTTATGGCAATTTCTTTTCATTATTTGAGCTGAAACCCAAGAAAAAGTGTGTGACAGATTTTGCCAGCTTTGCCTCCTTTCTGCCTTTCTTCTTAAAAAGAGGAAAAAAACTGACGAGAACATGCTGCTGCTAATGTCAGAATCCTTGCACGTCTATGCGTAATTATTGGTTAATTAATTATTGGACTGATTATTCTCTTCTGTCTTTACAGGCCAAACGCGGTGGTGCAGTTCCACCTGTTTGGCCGCCAGGAGGAGCGAGCCGTGCTTGAATCTGTGCTCGAGGAATCGCTCAAGGGAGGCAAGCTGGGCCCCTTCGCTGTCGACCGAGAGTTCCTCCTCATCAGCCAGGAACCCGGTGAGAGCACATTCTGCTTCCTTCGCAAAGCAGGCCAGCATAGGTGATGACGGGTATGGTGGATAATGTGACGGGTATGGTGGGTGATATGACGGGTAAGAGCTTCGTTGCTAAGTACCTAGTCGTTTGACAGCACAGGTAAGGGTAAATCTCTGAAAAGCTTCTTTCTCTTTTGGAAAGTAAACCTGGCAGTCTTTCACTTTTAACCTCGTAAAAGCAGAGTTACTCAATATATACCAGTTGCGAAGCTTCCCATATGCCGTATGTATCACAAACCGGCCTTTTGACCCCCTGCACGGAGGAAAAACAGGGGCGAGTGTGGGGGAAGTTGACCAGCGTTCATCTCTCGACAGGAAGTTGTAGTGCTCGCGGCTGCTGCCGTAAGTCATGAAAAAAAACCCTTAGAAACATGAGTAGACACTGACTAATTTAATGTTTCCTAGTCGGGAAAGCAAGCGTTGTTTTATTAGATTGTGTTATTTTAAGTAAATGTTTTCCAAACTTCAGTTTTTGTCCCCTCACTCCAGTACACTTTGTCCCTCCGTTTCAACGAAGCAGGGGTGCTTGTACAGCTCGGTTTTTGAAGTGGAGTTTCCCTACTGGTGTATATATTCGATGAACCCTGTGTAAAAGCAAATCGTAGCTGGGGAAACCCCGCCACCGTGTCTTATGTGATGCCCAATCTCGACGTTGGCGTCTCTCTCCCCCCCTCTGCCTCCCCGTGCACAGCGATGCACATTGAGATGATGCAGGTGTCCCCGCGCACCCCCCGGGTGGGCGAGGAGCTGATGGTGGCCTGCATGGCGGTCGGCTCCAGTGCGCTCACGGTGCACTGGTTCAAGGACGGCTTCCCCGTGGACCCTGAGGTGCCCTTTCGGTCGCTGTGGACCTCGCGCGTGGCCAAGAACCAGCGCGACCAGTTCACCCTCCTCCTGGGCATCGACCGGGCCACCAAGCTCGACGGTGGCGTCTTCACCTGCCAGGTGGGCAATGCTCTCCTACTGTGTAGTGTGGATTAAAAACACTGTATAGACTGGTTTAATTAAGTCAGTGTTCATTGGTACACCACTGTTTAGCCACTGGTCTGCGGTATAATAAACTGGTATAAAGCCACTGCTATGGTCACTGCTATTAGCCACGGGCATAAGCTGCCGGTGCAAGCCGCTATTGATTAAAATGCTGGTGCATATGAGTTGGTGTGAGAAGGCTATTTGTGTACACCTGTCGTAGTAGGGGTTGTTGCGTTCTGTTCTGTTTATCTAGGTTATGCCGTTGATGTGCAAAGTTAGGATTGATACTGGAATTTGAGAAGGCTCTGTTTATGGGCAGCCTAAGCCGATTTCAACACGCAGGATACTATCAGCGCTGAGATAAACTTGGATTGTACACCATGCTGCGGTAATTGAGTATGCATTGCTTCAGCATGTAGAATGCCTATTTTAAAAGGGCGTTTTTGTTCCAATCTAAGAATTTTACCTTTCACAGCTTTAAATGTGTTTCTCCAGTAACAAAAAGGGCATTTTTATTTGCTCAGAAATTAACAGCTATAGCTGGGGATTCTCTACCTTGTTCAGTCAGGTTTTTTGTCTTTTTGCCACATAAATTTCTCGATGGTGGGTAGCAAATCCAATCTGCTGGAAGGCACCATGTACATTTTCTGCATAATTGCATGCACGCATGTGAATGTGCTTTTTTGTGTGTGTGTGGGGGATGCCTGAACAAAAGCCTCAGATATTTCTGCAAAACTTGTAGCATTGCAATTTTTTTTACTTTGTTCTTAAACTGTGGTTGCCCCACCTACCTTCACTACCTACTTAATAACTTTCCAGTTCATTAGAGAGTCATTGCTTCCAGTTACTTGGAAACTCAGTGCATTATTTTGTCAAAAAAAAAAAAAAAAAGAAACCCATTTGTTTCTTTCCTGGAGTTCCAGAGTTCCAGGCTATTCGAGTCTGTCGAAACAGCTCACAAAGCTCCGCATAACTTCTGTCACATCCATCACATTGTACGAACGTGAGATGTGACAGACATCATGTAGGTAGGAATGGAATGCGTGACCTTTGTTGTGTTTGTTCATGATCCTTGATGTCGTCGCTGTGCTGCGAATGGCGCACTGGCAGCAGGCCAGCGCACTAGACGAAAAATTATTGTAATCTCTTGGACACATTTTACAAAAAGTCAGGAGAATAATGGTGGCTCGTTCTTTAAAAGCTTGCAGGCCGCTGAGAGTAATGATGCATGTTTTTGGCTTGCTGTGGCGTTTATGATGCTTGCAGTGGTGGCATTGGGTAGCACATTTAGTATATGCCTCTAACATTGGTAGAGAGATCCACTTTTTTATTGCAGGGATTTGTTTTAAACTTCCCAGTCTGTTCCTACAGAAATTGAAACAGTTGCCACGTAAATTGGACATCAAAACTCAACTGGTTAACGTTTATTTTCATTCATTACTTGCCAGATAGTTTGACCGAAATGACTTTGGTGAAAAATGTGCTAATTCAAATTACACATTTTTCTAACTAGTTCATTATATTTTCGTAGCTGTTTAGGGAATCTCCCAACAGTTCTCTACTGTACTCTATCTGTTGGAATTGGAAGTTCCAAGCATCAGATTCAATACTTTCCTCGACGTCATCTCATTGAGGGATATGTCCTTCAGTCGTGCTAGTACTAGCCTGACCAATTCGCTGGCATCCCTTGTTGCTCTCAAATACAAAAATAACAAGTCTCCACTTGAAGGTAGTATTTTGCTACTGTAACCAATAAGGAAGAGAGGTGGTAGGTTTAATGCTTTGCAATAGAGTTAATGAATGAGCCACAGAGGACATTTCAGATGTATTGCAAAACTCTGCTTTTACGTAAAAGTGGAGTTTTGTAGGACATGTGTAATGCTAAAGATATACTATGCAAGATGTATGCTGAAGGGGAACGAGTAAAAGAATGGGCACAGAGATGAGAGCATAAAGAGTGCAAATGAGAACCATTGTGGGAAAAAAAAACATCGGATGAGGGTGTTTGCAAGACTATAGCCTTGTTGGTAGAGGTCTTTCTTCTTGCAGAAGCTAACGATGAGAGGCATTTATTATTTGGAGTGGCCTAGGGATGGTGATGAGAGAGCAGGGAGAGGCCTTGGCAAGGGAAGATGAAAATGAAGGATGGTCACTGGGGGAAAAAGGCCACAGTTCTGCATTGGACAAATAATGAATGATGATGATGAATGTGACTCCGGTACAAATGCCTCCTCTCTGCCTCACCGCTTGCACCGAACCTGCCCTGTCCAGGTGAGCGACTGGGGTGCGGTGCAGAACAAGAGCATGCGGGTGCGCCTGGACGTCGCTCCGCGCCCCCTGGTGTCGCCCCTGGCCGTGACCCTGCTGGAAGGGCAGCCCCTGGAGCTGAGCTGCCTGTCGCCGCATGCGGGGGCGGGTTCGGGGCCCCTTGGCTTTCGGTGGCTGCGCAACGAGCGCCTCCTGCCACCCAAGAGCCCCGAGCTCACCGAGGACCTCTACCCAGCCGGCTCCCGGCTTGTCTTGGCTGAGGCCCGGGCTTCGGCTACATACACCTGCGTGGCCACGGGACCGCTGGGCTCGGGACGGGCCGACGCGTTCGTCACGGTGCTGGCGCCACACGGTGAGTAGAGCTTTCAGTTCCAGTTTCAGTTTATTAGTCATTCCAAAAAAGTAGTACAGTAATAGTAATGTACAGACGGGGTCCCAAAGTCAAAAACTGTAACGGGACCCTTGATGAATAACAACAAACAATAAATTAGATCAAGTAAACGAGCAATATGTAATACGAGTGAATGGCAATCAATTCTGAATGGCAATCAGCTTTATTCTGAAGATGATGACAGTATTTGTGTCTGTGTTGTTTTCTATCTAACTTCTTATTGCATGTTTTGCGATGATGAACTTCATCAATTTAAATGAAATTTTTGGCTATGTAGAATGTTTCTGCCCAGTGAAATTATAAGGGACCCTGTGAACTGAAAAAAGAACTTTTCTTACTGTATGTTGTGCGATGATGAATGAACATCATCATTGAAATTAATTCTTTGGCTAAGTAGAGTGGTCCTGTGTGGCGCATTTGGCAGGGACTCTGTGCACTGAAAAAACAGATAATAAATCCTGTGATAAGAATTAGGGAATTCCATTCTGCACCAAAGTCAGTTCACATGCTATGTTTGTGATGCATGAAATGCTAATGCGTATTTGACTTTTTCGCACTGCTTTGGCGTTATGTGAAAAGAAATGAACAGTAGGATGCACGCTGCCCAGAGAATTGAGAAAAAAAATAAGTCGTGCTTTGATTGTAAAGCCAGCTGTCCACATTGCTGCCGATGTTTGATGTTCACAAACCATGGAAGGGAAGGGGGGTGTTAAAGTTTGTGCAATTCCGTTTTTGTAACATTGCTTGTCAGGTTACTACTCGCTGTCCAAGGGGAGCAGCGAAGACACCTAAGGCATGTCTGCCGGCACTCAGAAAGAGCAGCAGGACACTGGCTGTCCACCACATTTGGCTGACACGACAAGCAATGCCATATGGGCAGTGTTGGTTCGTGGTCAAATGACTGAAGTCATCAAAAGAAAAAAGCTATGGATGATCAATCTGAGGTGCTGCAGATTTTGGCACCAGCAGGATGCTGTCAAAAATGATTTCACACTTTCACATGACACTTTTGACAATATCTTGGGCACTTTTACTCGCGGCAGTGGCAATGATAAGTCTATTGCTCCCGTGGTGATGACGACACCACCACAAAGCCACAGTGACATCATAGTGGAAGGTCACTTTCGTTGTAAATTAACCAACTGTAACCTTCTGGCCAACTCCGTGTGAGGGCACGCACTATCAACAGATGATTTCCAAATCTCGGGAAGATGTGGTACTACAGTCTAATCCCGCTACAACGAAGTCTGCTTCAACGAAATTTCCGCTTGAACGAAATACCTCCAATTCCCCGTCAGCTAGCCATAGAAGTCAATGGAACAAAGTCCTCGCCACAACGAACCATTTGTCTGGCTTGCTTCGCTTCAACGAAATTTTCGATGAGTTCGGCTGGGTTTGAACAATTATTTTACAATAAAATAAGCATAGCACCAGCTACTCGGTAACTTTTTTATACATTCAGGACGCTAGTTTCACCAAAAACATGCGCGGTGCACCCACACTCGCACCCAAAACAAAATAAACTCATAGGTGGACGCCATTGCTTGATGGTGATAACGATGGGCGGGCCGTCTTTACATGAGGTGCAGCCAGGTTCGCCAAGACGGAGCTTACAGCTAATCCTGTATCCAGTTGTAAATCGCGCGAATGTGTTTCTGCTAGGTGCTGGCGCAGCGCCGTCATGTATGTGTTGTGAGCAGCTGTCCCTGCAGTTTTCCTTCTGCAATTCTTCAAAGTCAAAAGCATAAATGTTTTCGTGTTTAGTCTTGATTCCCCCTAATCCTATCTTAGTCTCTTAGTCGCGAGAGTGCGGTCGCAATAAATGCAAGCGCGTGCGGCTTGCCTGCCAAGGTCAGTTGCTGCCATGCCTAGGTCAGAGGATAAGATAACGGCGCCTTTCTGCCGCAAGCGAGGGGGCTTCCAACCGCCTAGCAGCTCTCTGCAAGTAATCAGCTCGGTGGAAACGCCTTGTTGTACAGCAATACGCTTTGAAAGCACTTCCTCCTCAGTATCACGCTCTTTGCGTGCTAGCAAAAAAACAGATAACCATTGGTATGTTTGTTATCAGAATAAACACGAGGTTACTGCGCGTCACTCCTTTTTCTAAACATTGTATTATGCTGCCAATGATGCGGAAATATCCGGGGCTATTTTTCTTGCCCTTCCGTGCTGTGTTGGGGCAGATTTCGCCTCAACGAATTTTCGCTCCAACGAAATTTTTTGCATGTCCAGTCAATTTCGTTGTAGCGGGATTCGACTGTAACAGCTAGCGCTGCAAGAAAAATGGCGGTAATTCCTGCGAGTTCAAACAGGATTCCATTACCATGATAGAGCAGTGTTGCAACGTTCACACGCGTCTGTGCAACGGCCTGTGTGTGTGTGCAGTGTCGGCGGAGGTGGACCACACAGGATTTCCCGATCTCAGGAGCATGGCACCAACAGCGAACGCTGTAAAAAAAATGGCGGGAATTTCTGCGAGTTCGAACGGAATTCCGCTACTGCGTTCTCGAGTAGCGTTGCCATGTGTGCGTGTGCAACGCTCTGTAATTCATGTGCAGTGTCGACGGAGGTGTGCCCCGCGGAGGAGTCGCACGGGGTGCAGTGGCAGCGCACGGCGGCGCACTCGCGGGACGTGCAGGCGTGTCCCCAGCCGCTGTACGTGGAGGGCCGGCTGGAGCGGCCCTGCCACCTGTCCCTCGACCGGCAGGCCCAGTGGGGGAGCCCCGACTTCTCGGGCTGCACCGACGCCCGGCTCGCACAGCTCCAGTGGAAGGCAAGTGCGCCACTGGAGCGCTCCTGTCCCGCCCTCTCCGAGTCCATCCTTCGACCCCGCGTTTTCTCATCTTGTCCCTCCATCGGGTTTTTTGTATTCATCTCTCTGTCAGATCATGTGGGAGGCTGCGTCACCATTAACCCCCTAAGGGCTTATGGCGACCTCAGCTCGTTATGAGCAGTCACCATTTTTTGCTGACACTACGTGTGTTCGTCGTGGTCTTTTGCAATCTTCTAAGTATTTTGACAAGCCAAGCTCATCGAATGATGCTTTTCTATTTAAAACATAGGTGGCAGCACAGTTTCTGTCATTGACACTTTTACTGACTGAGAGTTTGCACACTAGATGGCGCAATATGTGCCTTATGTTTCCGGATCGTTATAAACAAACATGGCCCCATTCATGCGGCATTTCTCCCGCAGATGATGAAAGTGCGAGGGATGAGTATGTCGGGGTCATGTTTGATTCTTCAAGTGAAAAAGATAGCAATGACATTTTTAAGGACGGCGACCTCGAATTTATTTCAGAATACTCCTCAAAAGCACCGAGTATGGGGTATTACTTGATGCAGTGAGGAATGACCAATAAAACATTATTATCTCCCGTAAAATGTTTTTGCAAATATTTTTCTGTTTTGAACATGTTACTGAAGTATTTCACACTATAAAAAAATTGGCAACTTTGGTGCATAACTGTTTTGTTTAATGAGCCCTTAAGGAGTTAAGAACAATGTACCATACTTGCACAATTCTTATGCGCACTTCTTTTCTCTAAAGTGCGCTTCAAATTTGTGTGTACATTACGATTGGGCTTAAAAGTTTATTCAGCTGTAAAACAACTAGCAGTATGTATCACCAGGGACGCTAAATGTCAAAACACAACTCAAACCAATCTGTAATCATTCCATTGACATCATGTGCGTAGAGTTTGGCGCACATTGGTCAGGTGTTGAACACGTTGATGCTGCTGCTATTAGCATCTTATTTCAAACATTATGGCTCTGACAGGCACATTGTAAAGCGTCCTTCATGTGCAAGGTAGTTTTACATGCCAAGGACAAGGCTAACTGAGCAGCATCAGGCAGTCTGGGCTTTCCAGAGACACGTTTGCGATTGGTGTAAACAAGGGAACGCTATATCTTCATGTATGGCTACGAGGAAAGCATTCACTATCCCCAAACACGGATGACATGCAAGAACTTGAAGACCTCCTGGCGGAATTTGTAAAGTGGCAACGAATTAACCAACGGCCCATCATATCCAAAATAGTGAAGGTCGATGCGCTTAAAACAGCAAACACTTTCAATGTTTTCCGCTCAAGTTTAAGACTGGCAAGAGCTGGGTAAGCAAGTTTATGCAGCACGAGGCATTTTTGTTGCTGCAAATGCATGCGTAAATCAAAAGTCTTCTGCCAGGTACAGGGTATCACGTCTTCTGCGTCTGCCTGGTAGAATCGGCATTGAATTATTTTTTCATATTTTCCAAAGTAAACTTGCCTGCGTGTTACAATCGTGCACTGATCAGGCCAAGGAAGAGGAGGCATGCCAGAAGGATCAGGAGGGAGCATTGATCGCAATTTGCCTCCCCCCCCCCTTTTCCCCTATCTTAGCTGGAGAGCATGCGAATGGGCTACCTGGTGTCGTCAGGGCAGCAGCTGTCCACCGAGCTGCGCCAGTATCTCCAGGGACGCCCCCTCCAGCCCGGCGAGGGGCGGCCCCTGGTGGGCTTCCTGGGCAGCCTCGTCGACTACCTCAGCCACCCGCTGCTCCGAAATGGGGGACAGCCCGCCCTGGCCGCCACCGATGTGAGTCCGTCGCTATAGGACAACAAAGTCCGTTCTACAGTTTGGAGCCTTCGGTCGGAACTCTGAGTTTGTCCGTTTCAAAAATGCCCATTTCCCGCCAGTTTCAATCGTGATGCATCTGCACTTGTGAGGCCTCCAACCAATGACGTGTACAGAAGCCAATGCTCCCCACCGTGCCTGTGCTGCATCACCTCTGGTTTGCCTGCTGTCAGCCAATCAGGGTTCACTCGAAACGGGCACTTTGAAGCGGGCTCAATACAGACGAAACTGAAAATTCTGCCCCCGGGTGTGTGACAGACTTGTGATATCGCCTGGCCCGTCAGATCTCAGTGGGATGAAAAACTTGCTGATTTACTTTGAAGTTACTTTCCGTGGATAAGTGATTTCGCTAAAAGGCAATTTAATTCGCTGCGGGGAAGGAGCATTCCGCATCTATGCGGCATTTTCGGGGAAGAATTAGGTAGAGCGGATCACGGAGTTGTAAATTATAGTGGAGGTTGTTGCCGCCGTCACCCCCCCCCCCTCCTTCTCACCCCCCTTTTTTTTGTTGCTTTGTGCAGTGCTGTCACTAATGTGCATCAGCATGTCGTTATTTGTGAGGTTTGGGGAAAGTGTAACATTCGGGGTAATCCAGGGATTACCTTTCTTTGCGAACTGCTTTCGTTTGAAACCATTGAGGATTCAGCACAGTGTGTACCAAGTGAAAGTGTTTGTCTCTGCTTGCATTGAAATATAATGAGGCTACAGCTGAATCGTTTCTAGTAGATTTAAGCGATCTAAATGTTGTATCTTATACAAAGCACCAATGCACGCACCTGCACTGTGCAGGCCATCTGGGATGTTGTCTCACATCTGCTGGCCCACAAGCCATTGCTCTTGCAAGACCATGTGGTGAGTGCTCAAATTCCTCATCATAGGACAGTGTGTCCCTGTACAGATTGCTTTGTATGACTTATATGTAGCCTTGCCTCTTACTTGCTCCTCCCCTGCTAAACATAAAACTGTCAAAAAAGTTTAGGAAGCAATTCATGCCTATCTAGAGGGCTGGTATCACGTCTTGCCTGCATTTGGACTTTGCACATTCTGTCTTTTTTATTTCTTCACTTTCTCGCTGGATCTGGACTCTGGTGTGCAGACCATCGGTCACCTTCAGAGCCACGTCCTCCGGTTCGGACTGCTGGCCGCTAGAGCGCTGACACCAGGCCGCTTCAAGAACTTTGACCGGCCGGCCTTGGGTGAGTGGGGCAGGTTGCTGTGCTGAGAGATAAAGGGCTCTCATACCCTCAAGAATTTCACTCAAAATCCAAACATAGTGCCTGACACATTTTGTCTAGACACTGGGGACAAAATAGAAATCTGAAACTGTTTCACAAAGCCAGTAGGTGATCAACAACATAAATTCATTAATGTCTATCAGCATCACCTGTGAAATTCAGGTATGGTTGTATTGTCTTAGACCCATACGTGTCTTTTAGCTGCATCGTGCTGAACTCATTTATTAATTTTGCGGAAAAAACCCTGGAAGTTTGCTATGTTGCATTGAGACACTGAACGGGGTCTCGCGAACTTTATTTTAAGTCTTTTTGGTTTAGTTCAGCTCGTGTAATCATTTAGTTTGACGTGTAGATGCGAGGACAAAGCATTAGTTTAGTTTGTAAAAATGGGAACCAAGAAAGGGTAACGGAAAAGTGCTGTGCTCCCCCGAGTTCACCTCACAAATGATCACAAAGAAATAGCACAAATTTGCAGTGAGAATTGAGGGTCTTGGTTCGGAAGGTGTTGCGTGTTTCGCAGCAAATTTGTTTTTGCTTGAGGCACACGTTAAGTTCTGCCCCGTGAGCTTTCAAGTCTATTTGGCAAAAGAGAATACGACACTTTTGACTGCATGTAATTGGCCCAAAGCCTAAAATGGTTCAATTTATCATTGTAAGGTGGTATATCAGTGGCTCTGTTCAGTGCCCCTTTGAAGGTTCTGATCTCGCAGAAAAAAAAAAAACGCAATGTTGTCCCTTTCAGTCGTGTCCATCGGTCGGGTCACTCGACTCCCTGCCTGATACCACGACTATCCGGGTTCCCCTGCCCGGGGCTGCAACCTCTGCCTGGGCTGGGAACTCGGTGGAATTGACCTTGAAGCAAGAAATCCACGGTAACTACATGCTCCTTCTCCCTCTCGCTTCCAAATGCAGTGCATTGCATCTTTGACCTTGGAGAAGGTACCTATTGTTTGACACAACCTTGTTTCTACCGTATTTACTCGAATCTAGGCCGACTCCCAAAATTCAGAAGGTCAGAAAATAAAAAAAGCTTACATCGAATATAAGCCGAATTAAAAAGACTCGACTGAGACTAAAACATGCACTTTATTATGCTTGCAGCGCTTGTCGTGGCAATGCTCACTCGTCGTCGTCGTCCTCAACATCACTGTCCTCTTTGTCACTGTCCTTACCTCCGTCTAGCGCGTTCGAGATGCTGCACTTATGGAAGGCCCCACGATTAGCTCAGCCGGAATTTCGTCCCATGCCGCGGCGACCCAGTTCGCCAGTTGGCTGAGTGAAGTGCGCTTGATGTGCCCGGTTGGTGTGAGTTGGTGATCTTGCAGCGTCAGCCAGTCGTTGTAATGCTTCCGCAGCCTGTCCTTAAATGGCTTGTTGATGGCCACGTCAGTTGGTTGTAGCTGGCTCGTCATACCGCCAGGTATTACCGCAATGTCCGTACCACCCTCCGAAAGCACGGACTGAACGGCATCTGTCAAGTGGCCGCGGTAGGAGTCCAGAACCAGGGGGACTCTTAACCCTCTTTCGCACTGCGGAAAAATGGCCGATTTTGAGAGCTTCCAGAAAACTTTTTTTTCTATTGAGCTACTGGACACATTTAACATTGCTATGCATGAAATTGTAGCTTATAGATTTTTCTTTTGAAAAACATAGCAGCGGTTTTGTTAAAGGTGTAATTATTAAGATTTATTGCTCGACGAAACAAAAAAAAAACGCGCAAAGAAAGTATACACAAAATGCAACAAGGCAGTTTTCTGAGCGTAAAAATTATTTTAGGCATTCTAAGATATACGAAATGTTTCTATGTTCCTAAGCTATGATTCAATATATACATCAACGCTGTACACCAAGTTCTGGATTCTTGCGGGCCCACCAACCTAACGGCCCTGACGGCTGTGCCACTCCGCGAAGCCACTCGAGAGTCAGTCGGTCTCTCTAAAATATGCGTCCAAGCATGCTTGTTTGTGTTCTTACACAAATCCTTATCACTTAAGTGGTAAAAATACAAGAAAAGAAATCCAGCACTCTTGAGAAGCGGTGTGCGTCGCTCTGTAACGCTAATCTGACACAAGTGCCAGGCTATCTTGAAGGTGATAACGCGATACGGCGCGGTGCAGTTGGCAAAATATCCCTGCCACTCATTGTCCAGACCCTACACATGAAAGTAATACCGCAGTCGTCAGATATTAGGCACGTTTTGTTTATAAATACAGCGCGAAGTCAAAAACGAATCTTCCCTGGCAGCACCTGCCGAAGTCTGAGGCTGTTGAATGGGAGAGTCTTCATCAGAACTAAAATCTGAAGAATCCACATCGTTGCTGGAGTCACCACTGCTGCTGGGGTAAAAAAAATTAGCAGCAGCAGTGGCCGAAGTGCCTCAAACCACTGTCCGCCTTTGCAGAGCGCGCAGTGAAACAGGATGCCATTTTCGCCCAACTCGCCGCTACCTTGGGTTCAAATTTCACTCGCGACGCCGTCTACCCACGCGAAATGTAAACAAACGGCAACGAAACTGAAAAAGGGGTTTCCAATGAACACGCCAGATGGTGTCAATTGTCTGAGTAGTGCTGTTCTTGTTTTTGCGGGAGGTTTGAAAATTATCATCCACCCATAAACGATGGCCTATGGCGTGGTCACGAAAGAGTTGAACAGCAGAGCCCCGGTACAGTGCTACCAAACCATCTTAACCCAATCTTCGACGAGGGCACCACTCATCCAACCATTCTCATAGGCTCATACGACAATGTTCTTAGGAATAACTTCCCTGGCTGGAAGAGTCTTCCTCTTAAAAATAATGTACGGCGGCAACTTTCACCCATCGGCCGTGCAACACAACTCACGGTCGTGCGCTGCTTCTCGTAGCCTGCAGTTTTGACTTTCACTTGTTTCGCGCCCTTCTCATTCACTGTGTAGGCCACAGGCATGTCAAAATACATCGGGGTCTGATCGGCGTTACCAATTTGGCCCAGTCTGCACTCCTTTTCCACGGACTTCTTCATGACAAAACACTGGAATGCCACTATCTTCTCCTCGAAGCCAGGGAGTAGCTTTTGGCACACAGACATCCGCCGTTGCGGGCTGAACCCGAACCACTTTATAAAACGAGTAACTCAGCCCCTGCTGGCCTTGAACTGAGCCCGCACGGCGCCTCGAATGTTTGCAATCTCCCTCGCCTTCGCCTGTATTATCTCCCTCGTCACAGGCATTCCACCCTCTCTTTGCTGCCGGATAAAGTCAGCGACTTCCTTCTCCACCTCGTGGTGTTGACCTTTCTTGGGTCCTGTGAAGGCCATTCGCTTGGCAGAGCAGCTGAAAAGTTTGTTCCGCTGCTTCCACCATCGGTGCACGTTCTTCTCATCGACGCTGAAGTCGTGCTGTGCTTGGAGGTTTGAAGTTCTCTCAGCCTCCAAGACTACTTTTCGCTTAAAAGCCGCGGTGTAGTGGCACTGCTTCGTGGGCGCCATTGTGCTCCAAACATGGGCGCTTCTCAAGGCCACGCGACGACGTATGCAAGCAAGCACGGAATGCTGAGAGCTGGGTTCACAACGTTCGAACAAGCAAAATGGAGCCTGCAAACCTGCAAGCTGCAAGCCTGTGGCTGCAAGGTGGCGTTGAGTGTCTAGCGGTGACAGGAAAGCCACATCTTCGAATCTAAGCCGACCCCCGACTTTCGTAAACGACTTTTTAAAAAAAAAAGTATCGGCCTAGATTCGAGTAACTACGGTATGTGCTTATATGTTTCTGATGGGGTTCACAAGGGAATTAGAGGCGGTCATTTTATTTAAAGCTAATTTGTCTAGATTAGCTGGATTTCAGACCTTCTCTTCAGTGGGGATTTGTTCATTTAACTGACTTCTCTTCAGTTACACTTTCATCGAGTGTTGATCTCTTGTAAAAAGTTACGATGATAATAGTCTGTTAAGCATTAAAGTCTCTTGCTGCTTATCACTGAGGCCCTTGCTTTCAGAGATTGCAGACAAAGCATGTGTACATTACAACGTAAATTGGCACCTTTATCAAGCTGTCTGCAAGTGGTTTAGGAAACTGACTGTGTTGTGGGGCTTGTAAAGCTTATTTGCACCACATTTTTTTTTTCTGCCAACTCTTGTAAAGTGGACATTTCGATCTCTCGTTCTCCTCTCTTCCTCTGGCAGGGGAGCCCAGTGAGCTGCTTGTTGCTGTGGCCCTGTTCAAGACGCTCGACGAGTTGCTGCCCGAACGGTTCCTGGCACGACGCGGGTGCGTGAAAGTCGCTCGGTCAATCCTATTCGAGTGGCCACAGCACGGCCCCCGACTTAAAGGAGTATTGACATGAAATTTCAAAGCTGAGATAACTATGTAAAATGCTTCCTTTTTATCAGAAAGTATCAGCAAGTTTTAAGGGTAACTGTTCAGTATAACATTTTTAAATCCATTTTAACTTTGCCCGCACGAGAAAGCCCAGAGCGGGCCGGCGTGACATCATCTGCTCCTTAACCCAAACTGCCGACTTCGGGCTCCCGTGACGTAGCCGATTTGCTGGCTGCGGTTGGCGTGCTGCTACACCGTGTGTATCACGTCATGGTTTTGGGACTGACGTCATGCTGCCAGGGCGCGTGGGGATGGGAAAACCTCGGCCTGGTCTGGGCATGCACGTGCGCTCGCTCGCGCGCACATGCAGACTGACAGTGGTGCACAAGAATGGGGACGTCACGGGCCCCTCCTGTCATGGCGGCCGCTGGCGTTCGTTTTGTTGAAACCCAAACTGACACGAATAAACGACGCCGTAAATAATTGTTTATGCTGCGATCGACTGTCTAATGTGCCATTCTATGATTAGTGGGCTGGTAGGCACCCATAGCAGCTGAAAAAAAAGCAACACGAAAATTTCGTGTCGGTACTCCTTTAACGAAAAGCAGTGCCTTCTATCAGGCGACAAATTCAGGGGGAATGCTGCTTAGACCGAGCGCCCTGTGGTAAGGGCAGCCATGTCTTAGTGGACACACGTCAATGTGGATCTTTTGTCTCGCATATAGGTGCTTTGTTCCTATGACTGCACACACCTGCCTTTGATGCTTGCATCTTGCTAGCTGATGTGTGGCAACCTATTTCTTGGTAAAGCACGCTAAAGTGAACTCGTCAGCCTCATTTGTGCTGAACTGAAAACCATGCATCTTTGAATGGTGAAACCTGCAATATATTATTTGACTGCTTGGGATAAGTCTAGCGCCTTAATTTATCTGCAGTGAGTGGTGGAATAGAAACACTGTGTGCTCTTCACGGACGCCGCACCAACAATTGTAGGATGTCGCACTGGTGTACGACATAGTGTTTCTGTACTACTATCTCACTCATCGAGACCTTGGTTTTTACCCGTCCATGATTCCCATCAACATTGTGTTTGTTCACACACAGCCTGTACGGGTAAGATGTGCTAGAAATAAGCTAAATTAGCCCGGGACTTTAGAGTGTGTCGCCATGGCCGACGTCAGCGAATCGAGGGAAGGATGGTGAGAGGGGAAGTGGCACTTTTTGTGTTTTTTTTTTTAAACGGCGAAGCTGTGTAGCAAATTGTTGAGTTTGGTGCTCACTGTTAAAATACCAAAACTTCGCGGTGACCTCA
This sequence comes from Haemaphysalis longicornis, assembly GCA_013339765.2. Lineage (NCBI taxonomy): Eukaryota > Metazoa > Arthropoda > Arachnida > Ixodida > Ixodidae > Haemaphysalis > Haemaphysalis longicornis. The sequence goes on from CM023457.1 coordinate 26,870,173, forward strand.
GCCTGGAAGTTAAAAAAAAACAAAGAAATGCTGAGCACCCGTGTGTGGTGCCTCCTGGCAGCACGCACAGCGTCCCCGGTGCACGTTTGCCAAGCCAAGCATATCCACTTAGGGAGATTGGCCAATATTGACCAAAAAGAACCTTCTAATCGTGGCAACACTTGCTCGATTGAGAAGACTCCAGCATTTGTCTATCGTGGAAACACTTGCTTGGAACGAGAAAGACCTGTCTTAGTGTACGCCCCTCCAAGGTGATGTCCAGTGATTATCACTTCCAAAAAAATGAAGGAAGCTCACACTTATAACAACAATGATTGAGTAAAAATCATTTCGGCAGTAAGAAAAAGAAAATCGGCTGCAATTGTGGACTTAAACCGTCTCAACGGTCGTGAAGGTTGCGTACAGCTTCGCTACCGTCAAGTCTTACGCCTTAGTGTGAGCTTCCTTCATTTATTCTTTCAAAAAATTTACGCAAATCGGCTGAAAGGCTCAGAACGTGGCCTACGTGTTCTAGACTTCAGTCTGGTATGGTAATTGGACAACGTTTGCAACACAATTTGGTGTCCCTGTAACGGTCACAATGATGCTGCGTGAATTCGCGCAGTAGCCGCGAATCCAGTCGCGGCACGGAAAAGCGTGTGAAGCTTCTTTCATTTGGACGCTTACCCCCTGCAGGAACCACGACGAGGGCTCCCACGAGCTCCACTCGCACCTCATCAGCATGGCCTTCAGCCAGAAGGAGGGCATCGGCATTCGGGTCCAGCTGGCCCACACTCAGGCCGGTAAGGAGCTGCCTCTTATTAATCTAACAACGGGAAGCAGGTCGTGAAAAATTCAGCTTGAGATTTCACGTCCCCAATACTACACGTGGGCTTGAAGTGTGCCATAACGGAGGCCTTTGGATTGATTTAGACCAACTACTACTAGCTGTCTTTAACATGTGCGAAAACCTTGTATACATAGATGCTTTTAGTTTTTCACCTCCATCGAAAAACCCCCACCCTGTTCCTCGGCCACTGAGCCACTGGTGAGTAAGCCATGAAAATTTGGAACACTGGAGAAGGGCTTTTGAGGAGTCCTACGCAAAGCTAGAACTCTAAGCAGTCAAGTTCCTTGCCTTGTGCCAAACAAGCGTGAATTGATGCTGCTCTGTGGAATGGTAATTCAATCGGTGTATGGGTAAGGGCACTTAGAAGGGAGGGGTTAGGATTCATAGGCCGTGTATCGCTGCACATAAGTTGCATTCTTCTTCTTGCTTCTTTGTTTTTGTAATTTTTATTGGTGCAGCTTTTATGCAAGAGTGTTGCTTATATCGCAATTTTCGTATGGATTTTTCGCAGATAAACGCCATCAAACCACAGCTCAATAATTTGAGGCCCCTCTCACTCAGCTTTCGTTTTTGTCCCGCAGGCTGACCCGTCGACCGTGTGCGGCGTTGCTGACTTTTCACACAGGTGACTCCCCGGCTTTTTCTTTTACATGCATGTTGACTCCTGTGTTGACTCCTTCACTGAGCATTACCCTACATTCCTTATTCTAAAATCAAATCAACACGCTGTATATCTCTGGATAAGTAAACATGGAATTGAATTCTAAATGTAGGGTATAGTTACGTGCGTGGGTGTAATCCATGGAGTTTTCTCGTTAACCCTATGCATCGTGTCAGGACAGCCACTATATAGAGCATGAATGCTGCCGACCTGGCTGTAGCAGATGTCACTCAGGGAATTCAAAAACGATATATCCGGATTGTTCGAAGAGCTTTGCACATACAAGGCTGCTGAGTTTTGCATGGTCGCCAAACTACAAGTGACCCGGGAAATTTAGGAGGCAAGCAGTCACTTATGTGCTGAATAATTTAGACTGGTGTGCAAATGGAAGGAAGTACTTTGTGAGTCCTTGGCTTGGTAGAGTTGCCGTATACGGTATATGTACGTGCAAACACTTAAAGGGGCCATGCAGACAAAATACAAGTTTGTTTGTTTTATTCGCATTCGAAGGATTTCGTGTTTTAAAGTGCCCCCAGCACTTGCCCGGCAGAAAATGATGCCGTATTCACTGAGAAATTATTCAATTAGGTTAAAATTTTGATTTTCCCGCCGAATCGTGTGTTTTCGTGACGTCAGCAATGAAGTCATAGGTGCGCGTAGTCAAACGAACTTACACGGCGTCATTCGGCTCTGTCAGCTTGCTTGCCGTCAGTCATCCCAGATGGCGCTACCATACTCATGCACAGACCATTGTCCGCGGTTGCTTTGTTTTTGACCGTATTTGCTCCTGGCTTGTTTTTGTTACGGTAGAAAGTAATCGTTTTGTGAAACATGGGGTATGCTCGACAAACAGGGTCACGTAAGTCAACGTCACTTACGCCAGTCGGCCAGTGTCATATTAGACAACTCCAAAGCAGCGGAGGGCTGTGCAGCTAAAGAAAGCATACTGCGCCCAGTAAACCGACAGCAGTGCACACTGGTATCTATCTACGCTTACGTGTATTTTCGTAACTTTCATTGTTTACCCCACCATTCTTACTGCTGTAAAATGAATATGCATTAGATTTAAGTGCAAATAGCTCATTCGGCAAGCTTATAAGCCCTGCCTAATTTGCAGTTGGCTCTTGCCGGCCTCAGCCAATCGCAGAGCAGAACACATATGACATCATAGGTTCTGTTGCGAGAAATGAGCTAGTGGGCTGCACGGCCGTTCCCTTTTTCCCTAATTACATAGCTTATTTGAGTGAGGTGTGCGTTAACAGTGGTGTCAGTATGATTGTAACGAGGCAATCTTTGAGTGAACCAAACTTGTGTTTTGTCTGCATGGCCCCTCTAAGGCTCCCATGCGCATTATAGTGTTGCCTCCTCCCCTCCTCCTCCCCCCAGCAGGGCCCACTTTGTCCTAGACGGTTGTCAGGCTGAGGCGCCAGCGCTGAACAAAAGCTACACCTGGTGTTCATGCGAGTGGGCAGGCACCTACGGCTTGCTGGTGGGAGAGAAGCCAAAGGTACGGATGTGCACGTTTGTGAACAAGATACCATACTTACCCGATTCTAACGTGCACTTGATTTTTCCGGGAAAAAAAACTAAAAATTTGCACCTCCTATTGTAACGCGCACGGAACTTTGTGAGCAAGAAAACGAATGCGAAAAGAAACGGGCGATTTATTTCCTGAAGTAATCTCACTCCTCTCACTCCCCGTCGCTCTCCGCTGACCAGAACATCTCGTCCTCGGTGCCGTCAAGTGCGTTCGCGATGCCACACTTCTGAACGAACGTTCAACCATGGTCGATGGGATCGTGGCCCACGCCTCGCACACCCATCCCGCGAGCTTCTCCAGAGCGCACGCTTCAGCCGACCGCTCGTTTTGAACGCGGGAGAGCTGCTGCTGCCATTGCAGTTATCAAGCGCACAAATGGAACAATTTGACGATTGTGTGAACGCCGATAGAAAAGCCTAGGCGCCTATGCTTCTTGCATCCAAAAAATCGTTACTAAAAGCTTTGGCACCATCTTGAGATGGCGATGGCGATGGGTGGGACGAAATTTCCGCTGTTTTGGCAGATTCGGTTTCGTATCTGATTCTAACACACATGCAATTTTTAGGCCTATTTTCCGGAAAACAAAGTCGCGTTAGAATCGAGTAAGTACAGTAGACAGACTGTCTTAAGTTTTGCAGCCGGTACTATTTTGATGGCAGTGGCTGCCAAACACCATCACCTTTCGCATATGTCAATGTGTTGACGCTGCCGCTACTGACGAGGCATGTGTGAATTTTGCCTTTGAAGCAAATGATAATTTTCTTTCGGATAATTTCAAAGCAGATAATTAGAGCATTTACAAAAAAAGCAACCAGCAACTGTCGCAAACAGTGCGGTGAGAGTTGAATTGGCCGTTTATTTTCACACAACGTGTGTAGCAAGCAGGTGACGAACAATTGCGAAGGCAAAGCAATTCTCAAAACCCCTGTCAGAACTCTTAGATTCGCTTTGCATTGATGCATTGAGCAGATCATCCCCCTTCCCGGAATTTTTTTTCTTTTTCTTTTTAGCCGTAGCTTCAAATTTGGTGTCACTGCATTTACCCGCCTGTCCATCATCAATGGCCCACCACACAGCCAGAAATTTCCCGCTCCCTCCCACACTTTGCAAAAACATTGTCACTTTCTTATGCCTAAAGCGTAATGGTTTTGGTATGCATTTCAGAAAGCCTCGTAGGTTGAGGTTTAGACTTTGAAAACTGTGGAGGCTTTGGAACTGGGGTTCTAGTTTCCTAAGCATTGAGGGAAAGACAGCCGAAGAGCATAACCCAGAAGTGCGAGTGCCACAGAGCCGATCTCGTCGTCTTTCAGGCACTGGTGGAAGAGGACCGGGTGGCAGACGTGGTGGCCGGCCTGGGCTGTGGTGCCTGCCTGGTGCTGCTCCTTCTCACCCTGGTGGTCCTGGTGATCCGGTGCGGTCGCCGCCTTAAAAGGTGATTGTGCGGTGCGATGGTGAAGCTAATCACTTCCTGGCCACCCCCTGCTTTGCCATACCAATGTTTTTTTCTGGCCGTTGCAGCGGGTATTGAGTATTTATGTCGCTAGAAAGCTGACCCTTGAGGTTATTATATTTCAGGCTGAGTTTACTGTAACTGTCAACACTTCGCTGCATGAGCATGTCGCCTCTTAGCTGTGGGCGATATGCCTTCCATGCATGGTTCAGCTCTTGACTGCCAACCAGTTCCGACATCTAGAACTTTTCAGTACAAACCAAATTGTTATATTATAGTCACCTGACCTTTTGTAACATTTATTGGCAAATACTGAACATTGAAATGCCCATTTCTATTTTACAAAAATAGAAAAAAAAAAGGTAGTGGTGGAGTGGTGGAGACAAGGAACTGAGGTAGTATTTTGCACTTGGGTTAATTTCTGCGTAATGTAAGAATTTTTTTATAACCAAGTGAATCTTAAGAAGGGTTTGCTCTCTGTCACAAGGGTCGACACCTTTGTCTTGTTACTACAGAGCAGGAATATATGTAGGAAGCAAAACTGCCTGTTGTGGTGGGTGCGGCCAAGTGACCAGATAAGGTCACAATGAAAATGAACGCGGGCCACAAAGCTTCGCAGCTGTGGTGGTGAAGGAAGAAGGGTAGCGGCACCTGATGGACGAAATGATAGTGGCCGCAACTTCATTCCGGGGTTGCGCAGTGCAATGCCGATCGCGGCGGCTGCGCAGTTTTTTCTCCCGCGACAGACACCGCTAGCTTAAGGGGGAACACTGGTCTTAAAACAACTTCTTTTAATTTTCAAGTAAACTTTGGGAAACTTGTTAGTCTCGCTGCTTTTTTCCCACTGATTTCGAATAGGCCATTATTTTAGGCAATTAGCCATTTTTGGAGGAACAATAGACAAAACAGTGTTGGCCATAAAACTGTAATCTTGATACTTTCTAATACTATGAACCCTGGTGAGTGCAATAATAGAAGCAGTCTTTTGATGCATCGCTTGGAACTAATTTACAGCTCATTAAACTTCTGTGTTTGAAATGGCCATTCGAAACGGTTCCTTTGCCACTGGTGCCACCAAAGTTTGATGAGCTGTAAAATTAGTTCCAAGCGATGCATCAAAAAACCGATGCTGTTATTGCAGTCACCAGAATTCATAGTATTGGAAAGTATAAAGATTACAGTTTTATGGCCAACACTGTTTTTTCTATTGTTCCTCCAAAAATGGCTAATTATCTCTAATTATCTTGGGAACTAATTGACCAGCTGAGAAAATAACGGCATATTTGAAATCAGGGGGAAAAAAGCAGCAAGGCTGACAAGTTTAACAGAGTTTACTCAAAAATTTAAGGAGGCTGTTTTAAGAGCAGTGTCTTCTCCCCTTAACTTAGGCCAAGCGCGTGGGACGTTTTCTGGCCTCCCTGGAAAGCGACGTTTCCTCTCGCTTTGTGCTCTGTTGCAGCCAGGGCTCGTGCTGCGGCCTGGAGGCGCTGCACGCGCAGGTGTGCGTGTCGCTGTGCGGGGCCTGTGGCACGCTGCTGCAGGGCGTGCGGGGCCAGCTGTCCCCCCGGGCGTACCCGTACGCGGTCTCGCTGCTGCAGCTCTGCCTGCTGGCCGCCTGCTGCCTGCAGCTCTGCGTCGCCCTCGTCCTCTACGTGCAGCTGGTGGACGCCCGCTCCGTGCTGCGGCACGCCGTCCTCAAGGTGGCCGCGCTCGGATGGGGTGAGCGCAGCAGCCACAGCCGCAGCCGTAGCCATAATCAAGGGTTCAACAAAATGTCGTCTGGTTAGGCATGAGAACGTACAAAAGAGAAGCAAACACTGACCATGTATAAAAATATATTTGTCGTTTCGGAGCCGCATATTATGGGTTCCTTGTTCACTGAGTAAGACAAGAAGTCGTCGTCAATTATTTAGCAAGCATGTGATGTAAAGAGCATGCGTAGACGGCCGGTAAAGTTCCATCCGTCCGGTTCATCATGGCTGGCGTTGACTGGCTGAAAAGCGATTCCAGCAGACACCATAATGACACATTCTTTTCCCGAGCCAGTGGGATACCTGAAGCGTGTTGCAGGGAGGCAGAGTTGGCAGTGTATGGGAATGTTGCGGTGTTGGGTCAACTTTTATTGTCGTGATGTGTGCCTGGATTGACGTGATGCGTGTGTGCACAGTGGCGCGCCACGTAGTTGTCAAGGTGAGTGCGCTCAGATGGGGCTAAACCCGTCTAAAGCTGTAGCCTCTAGCTCTAGCTCTGGCTCTAGCCTCTAGTGTAGCCGTAGCCGCAACGGCTAAAGCCATAGCCAGTGGGGTGCTCGAAGGATGGTGCAGGCATAGAGTTTCATACTACAGTCGCTGAGCGATTTTTCGGACCCTCAAGGGGCCGAAATGCCGCCAAAAAAGCCGAGTCTCAGCTGGCAAAATGACGCTATCTTGGCTGGCAAAACAATCAAGATAGCGTCCATAAAAACGGGCAGTTCGAAAAAAATGAATTTCACGCAAAAAAATCCGTTCATTTACGGAGTAGCTTGAAAACCTCGTCGATCTATTTCTGCGGGGCACTACGTTGCCATACCAATGCAAGCGGCGGTGCAAACACCGCAACCAATCATATGCAACTGAACTGGCCACCGCAGCGACTGACAACTGACTTTTTTCCTCAGTGCAGCTCACGGGACGGTGCAGTAAGCGATGCCTGCTATCGATGCTATATGCAAAATCAGCTGGCGGTACGCATACACCGCGGGTTCAAGGCTGCAGAAGAACAAAATGGCAGCAATGTTGTTTGTGTTTCCGGTAACTTTTGACTCGCGATCAGAAGAAAAAGTCTGGAAAATCAGAAAATAGAACGAGAGAGTTTCCATTGTCCGCAATTTTATTTGGTGTCATACATTGACTGTATGGTGCGCATGATAGTGCCATGGCAGAGTCCGGATATTCAGGCAGGTCCAGAAAATAGGGTGTCTGAAAAATCAGTTCGCAGCTGTAATATATATACTAGAGGGAAATCTGGTGCTAGTGAGTCTCTAGGTTAGCAAGCGTGCCGTCATGTACTGCAGGGATGCGTTCCATGGTTACTTGTCATGGCTCGCCAACAAGCCCCACGTTGTCTGTAGCTGCAGAGAAACGTCAATATTATTGTGAAGGATAATTCAAAATTGTTGAAATCAGCAGAAAAGTGGAGCTCCAGAAGATTTATTTGTCCGGCAATTATTTGGAAGCTAAGATGAACAAAAAGAACAAAGTTACCCCTTTTCGTTGATTATGGCTTCAGAAGGAAAAAGAAGCCGCGTGGCTAGGTCAGCCAAGTAGGAAAGGAACGCAGCTGGCTGCTGGGATGGCTGCTAGCAGTGGCATGCAACTTCTACGACAGATTTCCCTCTAGTATACGTAACTACGGTACTGTATGGTGCAGGGAGACAGAGTGGGAAGTGTGGCGATGTTGCGGTGCTATGTCAACTTTTATCAATGTGATGCAAGCCCGGCTTGATGTGATGTGTGAACATGCTGGTTACACAAATACATCACATCGAACCAAGCACACATCATGTCAAGAAAAGTTGATTCATTACGTACACTTGCCCAATGACAGTGATCATAGCGGAAGCTTCCGGAAAGATACTACGGATTAAGATAGCCTGCTTTGGGTTCCGGCGTGCATTTTTGAAACGGAGAGCGAAAGTGCACGAGTACATCAGTTGCAGTGCTGGACGAAAGCGTGAAAGCATACCAGTACATTGGTGGCACTCAGGGTTATGTTTACGTGTGGTGCTCGCAGCAAGTGTCAAGAACTATTTTCTTGCAAATCTGCAATACTCAAAGTTGGGAAGGTGCCCGGATTGAAAGCACACCAACGTTTAATCAAGACAGCTTCTTTTATGCATTATCTGTGCCGAGGGAGGGTAGTGGTGTGCATGAAACACAGCGTTTGTTGTTAGGTTGAATTGCACCAAAAAAATTGAGCCCACCAACCTGCCCGCCCCTTTTTTTCCCCCCCTCTTTCCTGCACAGCCGTTCCGGTGATTGTGGTGGGGGCCAACCTTGCAGCGCAGGTGCTGGAGGGCTTCCGCCTGGAGAGCTGGTGGCTCAAGCTGCGCGCCCCTTCGGGCCACCTCTCCAACTACTTCTGCGCCTACGTCGTGTCCCTCGCAATCATCACAGCTGTGAGTCTGCTTAGAATGCGTGAGCCTGGAGTGCGAGGGCTGGTACTAAAGTCCACAGATCTTTCCCGTTCTCTTTACTTTCCGGCAGGATGTTTACCACTGCAGACGTCGTTGCGTGTCTTTCATGGATTATCGCAACTTGTTCTTGCTTTCTGGTAATGAAAAAGGTGGCAACCAGAAAAAACCGGTTTTGTCTTCCGGGCCCAAACTTCAAACAGTTGTAACTTCTGCTACAGACCGGACGGAATGATAATGTTAGTCTTATTGCACTCCTTGATTTTTCCACAGTTCACTGGCACCTTGTTCAGCTGCATGCCTCCAGCAGTTTTTTTGCAAAGGCTGACGAAAAATCAAGTACAAAAATTCGAATGAATTTGAATGTAGTCATTTCACACAAAAACAAATTTTATATCTACAATCACAATAAAAAACTAGATATGCCTCCCAATTTTTATCATCGTAACTGTAAAAATAAAGTTTTTGATCGAAGACCCATGTGCCCCCTCACAAAAGGCACTGTGCAAACTCACAAGTGTGGTGCACTGTCAAGTGCGGACGATGCTGCTGCTGAAACAAGACTACATCAGATTTGTTTGATTTTGTAAATGTGACTACTCAGCACGTGGGATTCGTGTTAACAATGCACATAACAGAAGAAACGGACACCGTCAACCTCTTCAGTTGGGTTTTATATAACGGGACTCCACTGCGAAACTTCACTTACCTGTCTTGTGCAAGAACAGATAATGAAAAAAAAGAGTGTTGTCATCCAGACATATCATTTTAACGGATCATCCGAACATATATTAGCAACAACTATTACGGTTGCACCGAGCTCTCGCCACAGCAACAGCTGGGTGGTAGATTTTCCAAATGTTGGGCTTACAATTCTGTCCCTTAAATTTTACACGTACCACTGGCTGAATTTATAGTGATGCGTATGTGAGTGCAAATTCCTCGTGGGATTGACACAGCAGAAATATTTTTTGCCCTAAAACAGCCTTTCTCAGAGTTTTAAGAAAGAATCGGCCCGTCCCCCGTTTCAGCTCCACTTCCTGCTATTCCTGACTGTTCGCGGAGAGCTTCGCCGGCAGCGTCTGACGGGCTTAACCAAGAAACAAGCCCCCACCAGCCGGTCAGTACTACAATTTGGTCCGTTAGGGTGCAAAACACGGTTGTTAGCTATAAAAGCTTAACTAGCTTCACCTTAGAAGGAGAAACATCAAGTAGTCATAAACAAAGAAATTTGTGAGAAATTTCATTGTGTTCTAAAGAAACGGCTCAAGTCGTTAAATTTATGTCTGGGGTTATTTTGTCGTTACGGCTTTTATTGCAGTTGTATAAATTCTTCAAATATCTTAATAAAATAAAAAATATTCGTGCAGAGGGTCAATCAAAATATCAATTCTACCCACTATAGACAACCTAAGATCGAGAAAGCTTCATTAATGTAACGACTATCATTGCTGATACAATTATGTTAAGGCAGTTTCTGTGCATTTTGTGATTCCAGTTATTTGAAGGGGTGTGAGAGACAGTCAGAGCCTAGCTCAAAATCCTGCTGCTTCCGTTCGGTAAATTTCGACTTTTCTTATTTCGGGCAGTGGTGACTTCGGTAAATTTGATTCTTAGGTGCAACCCACTGCATGTTCCTTGGTCGTAGCGTCAGTGAGGGAAGTACAAGCCGTGCTTGCAGGTCGGCGCTGCTGGTGGGCTCGATGCTGGTGCTGGTGTCGCTGCTGGCGGTGTCCCTGACCAGCATCCTGTACGTCAACATGGAGGGCTACCGGCTGCGCTCGTACCTCCTCGCCGCCTCCCTGGGCTTCCTGGTGGGTGGCCCATATTCCCTCCCGATCTAGTTTTATTAGGCAAGCTGTGCTGCTTACGAGTGCAGCGTGTGAAGCTGTCAAGTCACACAGGTACCGTATTTATTCGAATATAAGGCGAGGTTTTGTTTTCCAAATCCGTAGTCTCAAAGTCATACCCCGCCTTATATTCGAAGCTCAGTGTATAGTAGGTATATATGGCGATTTCTTTTTAATCTCCAAATCGCACCCTCACCTTATAATCTTGACCGCCTTAGAATTGAATAAATGTGGTACCAGGGGGCAGAAGTGTTCGCACCGGTAGACGTAACACAGCATTCTGGAAGGAGTTTGGCGATCTCATTTTTGTCATTGGAAAAGTCCCGATAGATAATGGCCCGTTATTGGCTGAAAAGTGCGAAGGAAACGTTGCGGTGAAGTTTTCGCCTGCTTGAAAAAGGTGAAAAGCGGGAGAGAGAAAAGGGGAAATACAGACTCTCTTATGTGGGCCTTGCGGCACTGATAAAGGCAGAAGAATCACTTTGCCGAGCTCCCATTAAATGCAGCACCAGTTCTGATAAAAACGGAGTCTGCACGTTTGCATGCATTGCCGACAATTTCGCCTGTCCTTACTCCAGATGGTGCTATTGTTTTCAGTGGTCAGCTGTGTTTAGTAAAAACCCAGTTGAAAACGTCAGATGTGGCTGTTCAGAGTCCTTTTCTGCTATGTTTGCACCATGAAAATCTGGAACAAGTGAATGCAATCTGATTTTGGCTTGCACATTCTTTGCGAACTTTCTTCCCTCTCTTTCCAATCACTGCTGTCGGTGTAACTTTCGTTGGTTACAAACGTAGCATTTCTGTATGAAATCCCTGAGCAATGGTTTTGGGGCCAAAATTGGGGCTGAAAAGTGCACTATATTCAAGGCATTTATTTTTGCCTAGTTGATGCCGATCCAACTGACATTACTAGTAATCATTACCAGTGTACAGGTGCACAAAATAAAAAAAAATACATAGGCAGTATGGGAACAAAAGTTCAGTTTAGCTGAGTTAATCTTTAGCTCCCATTCATCCTGTCTGTAAGTGTTCTCTGTGTGCCAGTTTTCTTCATTGCTGCTTGATAATGTCGAAGTTTGTTAGAAAATATTCCATGGGTTGTGCGCAGTTCAAAGCAAAGCACTCATCTGGAATCTAGACTATTTCTAGGTTTATATATCTGTAAAAGTCATGCATCTGTAGATGAGTGAAGAGTGGTGTTTGCAGATGTGTCCGTGCATGTTTTGTAGTTTATATCGTACTGCTGCTTTAAAGGGGCCATGCAGACAAAATACAAGTTTGGTTTATTCGAAAGATTTCGTGTTTTATCGTGCCCGCAGCACTTGTCTGGCAGCAAACAATGCCTTATTCACTGAGAAATTAACCAATATAGGTAGTTTAAAATATTGATTCGACCGCCAAATCATGTCTTTTCGTGACGTCTGCCATGAAGTCATGAGGGCGGGTATTCAAACGAATTTTTAGTGCATCGTTAGGCTCTGCAGCTTTGCTTTCCGTCAGTCCTCCCAGATGGCGCTACCATACTCATCCACGAACTGTTATCCGCCGTTGCTTTGTTGTCTGGCCGTATTTGCACCTGGCTTGTTTTTGTTAAAGTAGAAAGTAATCGTTTCGTTAAACACGGGGTATCCTCGACAAACAGGGTCAATTATACAACGTCGCTTACGCCAATCCGCCAGTGTCATGTTAGACAACTCCAAAGCAGCGGACTGCTTGCAGCTAAACCAAGCATAGTGCGTGCAGTACCAACAGCAGTGCGCATCGGTACTTCTATGTTTACGTGCGTTTTTGTAACTTTTATTGTTTACTCCACCATTCTTACTGTGGTAAAGTGAACACGCATTACATTTAAGCGCAAATAGCTTGGTCGGCAAGCTTATAAGCTCTGCCTAATTTGCGTTTGCTCTTGCCGGCCTCAGCCAATTGCGCACCTGGGCACATGTGACATCGTAGGTTCTGTTGCGGGAAATGAGCTAGTGGGTTGCATGGTGGGTCCCATTTTTCCTAATTATATAGCTTATTTGAGTGAAGTTTACATTAAGAATGGTGTCAGTGTGATTCTAACGAGGCAATCTTTCAAATGAACCAAACTTGTGTTTTGTCTGCATGGTCCCTTTAATGGGAATTTCTCATACAAGTGCTGCTCATGCTGTATCGTGTCCAAACTGATTTCGGTCTTTTCTGTACTTTCAGGGCCTGTTGGTGTTTTTCCTCTACGTTGTGGCAAGCAGAGAGAAGGTGTGTTATCTTCACACTGCCTTATTACCGGCCTTGCAAAGCAACAACAAAGCTTACAAAATGAAAGGAGGGAATGGGGCACTGCTTCATCTGCCCTGTATTTTGTTTGCCTTGCAGCAGGCACCGTCACCAGTCTTGCAAGCCCGGAACAGTACAGGAAAAGGTACAGTTTTCCTTGTGGGACATTGCATCTTGATTAAGACAAACAATGAGGGCATGCTTTTCAGGGTATTACCATATTTACTCGAATCTAATGCGCCCTCGATTGTAACACACACCCGTCTTTCGCGGTCCAAAGAAGAAAAAAATTCAATGTCCTCGATTGTAATGCGCACTAGACTTTCATTATTTAATACGAAAATGCAACTTTTTCTCACTTGGAACAAGCAAGGTTTTTTCCAAAGGTGGCACAAAAGGAAATTTGCTGGTTATTGCCAACAAGAACGTCACCACGACGATGGTCTGGGGCAGCTCTGTCTTTACGGGTCTCTGACCCGCTTGCTACTTCTGCACGTACTCTGCCAGCGGGTCTTCTATTTGGGGATATCGCCCCCTCTTTGGTCCGCTGAACTCTTTCCGTATCGCCTTGCTTGCAAAAATTTTCTCCTGTTTGCACCAGTCCCGCACGCAAGTGTCCGGAACACTGAACGCACGTGACGCGGCTCGATTTCTATCGCTTCCCGCCCACAAGATTACTTTATTCTTAAATGCAACATTGTGGTGAGCCCGCTGTGTCTTTGCAATGGGAAATTCCATGGCGGAAAGAACAGAGGAACGCAAAAAAAGACTACGCAGACAACAAAGGCAAACATGCGCTGACTCTGAAGCGCTGGCTACGCGTTCAGTAGTAAAGCAGCCATCTTGAAACGTCGATGGCTATACGGCGCCGCAGTTTTGAGTCGTACTATGATTGTAACACGCATGTGATTTTGGGACCCATTTTTCCGGAAAAAAGGTGCACGTTATATTCGAGTAAATACGGTAGATGAATTCTCCATGGGGTATTTCTGGTTGTGCAAACTTGTGCAAGGGCAATACTGCGGTCAATAAATCTGGTTTGAAAACCTGCTGTGAGCTCTCTTGTCTCAGTTTTGCGGTAGGGGGTCTCCTGTAGGGTGTAATAAGCATCTTGTAAGCTTTTCTAGTTAGCTTTGTGGCTACGGCTCCATTTCACATTTCTCAACGACGCAATTCGTTCATCTTTCTTGGTTCACTGGCTTCCCGTCATTTTTGCTAGGTACATGTAAACACTGCAGGAAAATCATTCTCCGGAATTCGATTATTGGTTGGGCCAAGAGCAGGTATTTGTCATCAGGTGTGTTCCATAATCAGGCCATAAAGTTGACTTGAACCACTCACATTGCAGACCGATAGAAATGCCTCGATTTCTGTGAAATTTCTTTAATTGACCGATTTATGATCATTGAGGTTTTATTCTGCAGTGAACTGCTGTATTTTTTTTTTCAAGCTAATTGTTGCCGTAGCAAATACAGCAGACAAGAAGAGGCACGCACACGCTGTAACAATGTGTCTTGCTTCCACTTCTCTGTGTTCTGTCCTCTTTTTCTCCACATACTGTTTCTCTTTTCGAAGTGCATCATGTCCTCGTGTATTTCATTCCTATGTTCTTATCTGGGAGGACAGTTGTACCAAAAGACATCTCGTTGGAGTGGAACTGTCGTAGAGCCGGCTGTACGGATACCCATATGGCGTGGTTGTTCACATTTGTTGTCCCTGCAGCGCTGCCCAGCCCGGCGGCTCTGGCAACAGTGACGGGCCGGGATGAGTCGGAGGGCCTCTTGGACCAGGGGAGCACTGGGCTGGACCTGCCAAGGCTGGAGGAGAGCCCACATGGCTCTCGGTCACAGGTGAGACAGCGGCAGTACACAACTGGACTCACCACCATCTTTCTTCCTTTTCCTCCTCCACCTTCTCCTCCTCCTCCTACTGTTCCCTTCTTCTTTCTCCAATATTTTGACCTCCAGCTTTGCTGCCACCCTTCGTTGCTGATAGACTGAACTCATGAAGGCGTCATAAGCAAAAGTGACTACAGTATTAGAATCTCAGTAGTAAGATCGCAGCTGATGCGAATTCCGGCATTAAAAAATTTTTAAAAATTTTGTTTGCTAAAGTGCACCGAGTTTCAGCTGCTACAAACGCTTTCTCATTTCACGGTGGCCGATAGAATCGTCAAGGGCTGCTACAGCAATTATATTGTATTCCAGTAAAATGTGCTGTTGGGTGCATTATGAATTACGAAAAGACAGACAATGCGCAAATCACAACTATTTATTTGCAGGGAAAGAAGTTGCCTTATATAGGCTTCTACATGACATAAAAACAGATAGTAAAATCGATGACAACACCACAATACTCGGGTTTTGCACAGGTCCTTGAAAACCCTTGAATTTAGAAGTGTAAATTTCAAGGCCTGGAAAGTCCTGGAATTTTTAAAGGGTCCTTGAAAACCTTTGATTTTTCTGGAGAGAACCAATGGCCTTATCTTTTCATAAGAATTTAAAGTGTTTGTCGTAAATTTTAGGTGTTAAAAATGTAAATAAACATTGTAACAATCAAGTTTCAGTGTGTTGTGTGAAATTACAAGTTGTGGATTCTCATTATTACGAGGCAACATGGGGAGCAGCAGTCCTCAATAGAATTCATGTCACCATTCAATCCCGTGAAAGCCGGCTTCTGTTCTCTATCTTGCATGTTCCATCTAGTCTGTGGATGGCCTTTCATCATGAACCCATAGCGCCTATCTAAATGTGCATTGATGTTCTTAGGTATTGGGCAATAACAAAATTTTGCATTGTGTTGAAAAAGTTATAAATAATCCCAGATAAAACATAAGATGGGGACCTTGAAAATGTGTTTTCCGGTCCTTGAAAGTCCTTGAAAACCCTGGAATATTTTCTTTTGAAGCCCGTACGAATCCTGAATCATCGAAGCAAAATCGCGAGGGGTGCATCAGTGAACCGTCATTATCACTTTTTAGCTATGAATTTCGTTTTTTAGACAGCAAGCGGTAGGCGGGCTTCGAGTATTGTGGTGTTGTCATCGATTTTACTATCTGCTTTTATGTTTTTATGTCATGTAGAAGCCTATATAAGGCAACTTCTTTCTCTGCAAATAAATAGTTGTGAGTTGCGCATTGTCTGTCTTTCTTCCTCTGTTTGTCTTTTCAGCGCAATTTTCGTAATTTATATTGTATTTGTTATTTGTTCGTACGGACCACCCCAATGCATGTGCACATTCTAGTCCATGCGTGGAAGTATGTTGTTTCTAACATCTGCGTCTCCCCCTCTCTCCCTTTCTCTTCTTCTTGCAAGATCTTCGAGGCCAAAATTGGAGACGACGAGACTTCGCCACCGCCGTCGGATCCCTCCTTCACAGTGACGGCCGTCTGATGCATTTCTCCAAGCGCGGTGGTCACTGCCGCTTGGAGTCGAACAAAGGCACGAAGAGCGAAGGAAGGAACTTAAATGCACAGTCAACAGACATCGCCCCTTTCAACACCTGCTCCAATCATCGAGAGCACATCGTCACGAA
This sequence comes from Haemaphysalis longicornis, assembly GCA_013339765.2. NCBI lineage: Eukaryota > Metazoa > Arthropoda > Arachnida > Ixodida > Ixodidae > Haemaphysalis > Haemaphysalis longicornis. The sequence goes on from CM023457.1 coordinate 26,886,464, forward strand.
AAACCATTTGCTCAGCGTCCTTTCGGGGCACTTTCTTGGCTGCAGCCCGTATGCATTGCAATGTCTAGCTCGGTCTAGCACAGAGATGTCCACTTCGTTTCATCGACGAAACGCTGAAACAGTTGCACGGTAAGTTGAGACCATCCGACAGGCACGCATCTCGGCCATTGTTCGCCACACGACATCGCTTACACTTCCCTCAATATTTAATTGCCAACTCATTAAACATTCTTCATAGTTGTCACGTCAGTGCGATCATAAACCGGGGGAGAAATAAGTCTTCCTTTCCATTGCAGCGTAGTTCGTCTCTTTTCCACCATGTGTTGTCATTTTAGCATTGCTTGTGCAGCTGTTTCAGCGTTTCCACGGGCACAATACTTGTTGTTTATGTGTAGAGAGCAATGGCTTCACTCTCCTCTGAATAAGTAGTAGAGGCCAAACTACACTGGTAGTGAGGGTTGGAGAATTTGTGTCTGGCATGATCGGTGCAGTAATTACTGAAATGCTAAACAAGGTGCGACTCGGTCAACTGTCGTTCAAATGTACTTGCGGTTTAAAAGCTGTCAAACAGCGGGCCGTTGGAACTCTTTTTATCGGGGGCTTAAACACAATTGAACCAGTTTCTCGCCACGCGTTTCAGATTTCTTGCATTTAGGCCAGATTAGTTAGTGCCAATGAGTTGTATTATTGGTTCCAGTTCCACAGCTAGTTGTGAGTACGGGTAAATATCATTCTCTGTTCATTCACTTTCATTTTTGCAAAGTCATCTTCAATAGTTGATACTGTTTTGAGACCAAGTCACAGGCATTGTTAAAAATTGACATGTTGTGGCATAGCCCCAATTGCCGAGATTTTTTTAAAAGTCGGCTCGAGATTGCTGCGATTTCAGTTATGACTTTATCTTTTTATTTCTGCCTATGCGCGCAGTTAATTCAGGAGTAATTTGATGACTGTGAATGTGCTTGGGGGTGATGGGCGGGGCGCTGCATTTTCAGCAGTGCTACAACGAAAGAGTGAGCTACAGTTGCCAAAGCAGACAAGAGGTTGTTGTGTGCAATGTTTATTGCAACCCACTTCAATTCATTCTTTTAAAAAATGATGTTTTAACTGGCTTTGTTGCAAAACTCTGGCCAGGAAGCCAATGGTTGACATGTTTTAGAGCCATCCTGTTCACCGAGTTTACTGTTATAAGTTTAAGATTGTCAACTACTTTTAGTTCCTCAAAGAGGTTGTCCTGTCAACGCAAGTGGAATTTTCCTTTGACCACATTGCCGTGCTATTAATTTAATTATGATGTTCACAAAGTGTGACTGACTCTGAATGGCACTGGTTACAAGAGAGAAGAGGTTGAGACAGGGAGGTTTTAGTTTGTTGCAGTTCGAGATGTGATGTTACCTGTTGATTGTAATGTTTTTCGATGTTCGACAAAGCCATCGTCATCAAAGGCAGTTCCTAGTTGTTGCACCGCAACTCTAGATTTTACCTGGTGTGAGATAATGAGTGTCTTTACTCTGAGACACTTAGCCAAAAGCATTGTTTGTTGAACTAGGTGTGAAAACAGAATTGCTGCTTTTATCTTATGCATCTTCTTAGCTCAGAGAGTCATGTGCAATACAAGAGGCTTGACTGATTTGTATTCGTGGCACAGAAGGACCGTGTAATACTGAGACACTGTTTTTAACATGTTCATGTTTTTAGCATTTTGTTGCTCCCAAGGTCAGGGTATAAATATCGGCGCAACATACAGGTTACGAGTGAAAAAGATTAGTATTTACTCTGGACTTCTCTTCCACACTGTTTTTAGTTTCCTTGCGTGCCCGGTTTTAGAACGTATTTATCCACAGAGCATACAATGTCATGCAAATCTCAAAGTGTGAAAAACCATAGTGTGTGTATAGTAATGTGCGTCGTCACCATCTGTGCAACGCTGGCGGACTGCCAACCTTCCCATCTCATTCTACATGAACAATCCTTTTACCACTGCTTTCAGGGCAGCAGGAAATGTCTAGTCATGTTGCGGATGCAACTACGTTTTTAAGACATTTTTTACACCTGTCAATAAACATTCTCTCATTACAACATATTTTCTATGTACTTGTGCCATCTGATTGACATGCTGTCGCTTTCCTCTGCACAGAAAAAGGAAAAAGTGCATAATCAGTCAAACGCCCGAAGAAACTGGTCTGATTTCAAGAATCTGGGCTTGGCTTGTGCAAACAAATGGGCATTGCATCACCTCCTCACCTTCGTATAAAAAAAACCTGGCCTTTGCTTGGCACAGTGTTTTCCGAAAACTCTTTTTTTGGTCTGAATGGAGAAGTACGAGTCGAGAAAAGATTTCACTTGGCAGCTGGGTTTGGCTGTTTGAGTTCCAATTTGAATGCACTGGGTTTGGGGATATGAAGCACACGGCAAGGCTGCATGTTGCGACTAGATTGAATGCTGTCACAGATGGCCTTTCTTGCTGTGACCTCTCCTAACAGACCCCAAAATTCAGCACTTTTTGGTACAATTAAAATTTGTAATGTTGGAATTTGCAGGCACACTTTCGCATGTATTGGTAAGTGCTCAAAAATCGACCCATTAGTCGCTGAGCTGAACAGAACTTGACCCTTTCAGCCCTGATTTTTTTATTTCAAGCAAAACTGTTTTCTGTGTGTTTTCCTAAATTTTATGGTCCCATAGAGCTGGGAGCAAAAGTATTAACAGATTTATTGAGGCAATTCAGACATGTGGCAATTAAAAATTTTATGTTGAGCAAAGACATCACTTTTGCACATTTTCCTAAACGTTATGACTACATGAACCTAAAAACAAAAAAATGAGCTTTGTAGCGCACGTATTTATAGATTTACAAGCTTGGGAATAAAACTGAGACCACCATTTTATTTATTCAGCCTCAATGTCGTCATTTCAACTTCACTGGAGCTTTTTCTTTTTTGTAGCGTGTAGCTCCACTAAAATGAAAAAACTAGCAGTTTTGGTTTCGTTTTCTATGCACTAGAGTTGTGGGTTATGTAGGATTGTCTTTCCTGCTACGAGTCGCACAACCCAAGTCACCGAGCATAGCCAAGTGGCAGGGCTGTAGCCTTACCTTTGGCGGCGAGTTATGGGTGTGAGGATGTCAAGGGCACAACCATAACTTCGGCGACAGGTTATGGCAGTGATAGTTGCAGGGCTATTTCCTTTGGCGGTGAGTTATGGCTGTGGAAATGGCCCTACCTTGGGTGGGGACTTATGACGAAAATGGCAAGAGTATAGCCTTACCTTTGATGGCAACTTGTTGCTGAGAAACTCGGCGAGATATAGTTGAAAATGGCAAGGGGATACCTTTACCTTGGGTCGGGGTAGTGACAGGGCTGTAGCCTTGTCTTCGGCGGTGAGTTATCGCGAAATTTTGGCGTAGCCAAAGTGCCAACATTCCAGGGCTATATAGTCCACCCGACGGCAAAATTTTGGGTCGCTGAAAGTGCAAATGCTATATTGTACAACCGATTGCAGAAATTTCGGGGTAGCCACTGTGCCTAGGCTACTGTCCAGCCAATTGTGGAAATTTTGAAGTAGCCACATTGCCAAGGCCGACGGAGGAAATTTTGGAGCCGAGATAGAGCCAAGGAATATAGTCCAGCCCCTAGCTTATTTAGTAGCCCTATAGTAGTAGCACAAATTGTTGCCGCAACGTTTCTGCCGTGTTGCCAATGTTGTGTAACGTTAGGCAACGTTACACAACGTAGTGACAATGTTGCCAAATGTGGGCCAACGTTGGACACATTCAGCAACAGTATATATCTAGCACCCCCAGCTTTCACACCAGTGAGGTCGATTTACTCGCACCGCTCCGGGGCTCCTCCTCGCCACCGCCGACCGTGCACTCTATCACAACTGCTATTCCCCTCGCCACCACTGGTGCCTCTTTCAGAAAAAAAATTCACCCCACCTACCCGAAGGGAATCGTGAGGAAATGCGAATGCATTTCTTTTGCGCGAGAGTGCGCGGAATTTGTAATTAATGAGGAGACGGTGATTTGTAGCGTAACCATTTATTTAACACCACGCGGGAGCTCCGGCGAGCTCCCGCGATGCGAGCGCCCTCACACGCCCGAGCGCGCTCCTCCTCTCCACTGACTCGCCGCTGATCCGCCCGCACCACCTGCTCCGGTTGCTAGGGGAGAGGAGGAGCGCGCGCGCTCGCAGCTGTTGCTATGGGAGAGGGGGTGAGAGCAGAGAGATAACACCTGCGGCCGCGTGAACGCCGCACGCCGCCTGACATGGCTCGACTAAGAAATGCATTCGCATTTAAAAGCGCAAAGGGTCATGGGTACGTCGCCTGCTGCCGCCACTTCCGGTTCGAGATCTCTCCTGCCCTCCGTACGCCTGCGTGCGCCGGCGGCTGTCAGGCGCGTGTGTGCGTGTTGTTTATTTGTCACAGGGTGCTTACCTAGTGTGATCAATCGTTGTTATTTATGGAATTCCCGGTGCATGAGCGTTTTTTTTTTTTCCCCAGTGGAAACAGAAACAACAAGCACACACGTGCGTGAAAGCCGACGGCCTACGGGAGGCCAGGAGAGCTCCCGAACCGGAAGTGGCGGCTCTCCGCGGGGGAAAACAATGCACCCATGAGCCTTTGCGCTTTTTAACGGTCACCTATTGACCCCTGCAAACGAGTGGCCACCGGTGAGGCCCCGCGGCTCCTTCCCACCGGAGGGATATCCCGAATAGAGCGGTACCTCCTCCGGCTCCGCACCAGCTGCTACAACACAGCAGCACGCCTCCACAGGCAGGGTCGCAAGGCCACACCCACCTGTGCCCACTGCCCCGACCCCGATACATTAGATCACATCCTCTGCTCCTGCCCTGCAGTACGCTGGTGCCCGGAACAAAGCTGGTGTCTGGGTACCGGCGGCTGGGGCTACCTCAGAGGACATCCTGCATCCTCGGGGACCCTTCATGCTGCACCGAGAGGCCTTTGTTTGTCCGCTAGAATAAAGCTAGAGACCTTCCAACTTTAACTCGCTATAGGATGGACGCATTTCGTTCGCTTCGAGGAAGAGTGGGAATGGCGTCGGCCCGAACAGAAGCGCGAATAGATGAATAGGAAGCCATACCGCGAGCCGGCCTAGTTGGAGGCGATCGATGGCAACGTTGCGCAAAAACAAACGAGGGCAAATAAGAAACGAAAGGACAAGCGCACTTTCTTGTCGTTTCTTCTTTGACCTTGTTTTTTTTTGCGCAACTTCGCCATGTATAGAAAGCCGCTACCGCCGCACTGCGCCCTCTAGTTCCAGCTCGTCGAGTAGCCGCGAATACCTCCCGGACGAAGGGCAATTAACTTGCCCGCTTAAAACGCCGACGTGGGGCAGTATTACTTGTTCAGGTTTCTTTCACTTCTAAGCCCGCGCACATAACCGGTTGCCGGCGTGCACGGCTTAGGGGGAGGGGTGCGTGCACGCGGTCCTTACTGAGGGCGCCTCCGTTGTGCTGGCGGGAGGTTTAAACGCGGACGTCAAACGGCCCAATGCGACTTGTCCGGTGTCCTCTCAGTGATCGAGCGGATTGGGTTGGTGTGTTACACGAACAGTGAGATGCCTACGAAGCGGGAGTCAGCTCCTAGCTTGTCCGCGAGACTGAACCTTGGGTCCTTCCAAGTTTCATTCAGCTAATTGGCTGGGAAGTATGCTCAATAGCTATTTACGAACAAACGTGTTTCCTTTCATGCACTCCGTGGACTGCGTCCAGCTTCGCAGGTCATTTTTCTTCACAGAGTGGAAAGGGCACTAATTTTCTTACAGCCACGACTAGTACGCACCCGCCGCGATGGCTCAGTGGCTAAGGCGTTGTGTTGCTGAGAACGGGGACGCGGGTTCGAGTCCCGGCCGCGGCGGCCGCTTTTCTGATGGATGCGAAGAGCCAAACCACCCGTGTATATACGAGATTTCGGCGCATGTTAAAGATCAAAATCAATCCGGAGCCCTCCACTATACGGCGCGCCTCATCGCCTTCATTTTGCCGGCGCGTTGAACCTTACAATCAATCAATCAATCAATCAATCAATCAATCAATCAATCAATCAATCAATCAATCAATCATCAATCAACCAATCCAATCAGTCAATCAATCAATCAATCAATGAATGACTCGTACGCAGTAGCATTTGTGTTCCCGCGCAGTCGAATGTTTCTTCAAGACGTGGCGTTTTTTATTCGGTTTCAAAAGCCGCGGAAGACGGCCGGTAACGGCCGCATGATCGATAGGACCGTGCAATCGCGCCAGCCGAAGCCCCTAGCCGACATGAAGAACCACCGAGCAAGAAGGTTATCTTGCTCCGTGACGCAGCATAAAATGCCTTGTCATGCATGCTCCGGTGGCCGCGCGGCTGCGACTTGATGCGATAACTTTTTCGTTTTGTTTTACAACTGGCAGAATGTTCTGGAAGACGATATCGATGTGAAAGAGTGTAAGGGTAGGCGGTAGCCGACCAACAGCAGCGCTCTGTAATGCCAGGATAAGCGCGTTTTAGAACAAGGGGTACGCCATCTTGCCTGCATGCCTGTTGCGCATCGGGCGCAGAGTAGCTGCAGCGGCGCGGTGACGGCGGCGATGGACAGGTGAGTTTTTTTCCACGCGGTATACTGTCTATTGGGGAAGTTTGGTTCGCGCTAAGAGTTGTTTTAATGCCATAAGTGTTGTCGTTTTCGTTTCCTTCAGTCGTTTTTCGTTGTGCCTGTGCCATCCCCGCTCCCAACCGGCTCGCTCGGACAAGCGAATACCCACGAGGGCCTGGACTTACTTCACGGTATGCTGCTTCACAGTCTTCACCGACGACTCTTCCAAGTGGTGAGTTCCGTGGCTTAAGGCCCGGTGCGACGTGCGGCGTGCCCACGAAACCGGCTTTTCTTTTTTTCGCGACGCTGGACGTTTGCGTATTTGAATTTTCCTAACCGAGCGCACATTAGCCTCGGAGCCGGACGTTTCCTGGGCCGCCGCGACGCAGGGATTCCGACTGTCGCCAAAGCTTTGCGGTGCGCGTTAGGCTGTAGCTTTCGGGACAGCGGCGCAGTGGCGGTGTTGGAGCCCTTCGCCACTGCCTCTAGCGTCGGACTCAGCTCGGAAGCCCCGTTAGGTTGTGGTGATAGTCGGTCTTCCTTTCCGAACGCCGCGGTAGCCGAGGTATATGCACTTCGATAATGCCTTCCGCTCGCACGTCCTCGGTTCGCGCGGCGTTCGGAATACAGTCGCCACCTTCAACGAGCATCACTGAAGCACGGAACGCAGCTCTGCGGTCCACGGCTCCAAATTGGGGTCGTGGCAAAGGCGAGTGATGGAATTGGTGTCCTTGGTTCCTTTTCAGGTTCGCGTCCGGCACCGCCTCCGCCCTCCTCTTTCCCTGACCCTTGCGTCGTGTCTTATTGCACTTGCTCCTTCCCGCAAACATGCACTACTCTTCTGGCTAGGCAGGTACACGTCTCCATCTGTCCTATCTACTGAGCTCGACGACGCGTGTTTTGTACAGAGGTGTTTTCTGGTAATAAAAGTGGTTCTGTCGCTGTTCGTCTGTAATTACTTTGCCTTTCAGCGTCCCTTCCCGTTCCTGCCAGGCGTAATCATGGTCCCCGCATTCGGTAAGCCGTGATTACCTTCGAAATTACATTTCTAACGTGCTTTGCCTTTTGTTCCAGACCGCCTCCTGCCTATGCGTACCGGCCACCGCCGAGCAGGACGGGGCCGTCATCGAGACGTCCAGAATGCCGTTCGAGTCGAGCTGTACATGGCTGCGCCTGTCTTGAAATCATTAAACCCTGTTTGCAATCGGTAAGGAATGGTGATCTCCCTAAACGTAACATTTTTAACGTGATTTGCCTCTTGGTGCAGACCGCCTCTGGACGGTGGCGTCCTGGTGGACCTTAGGGGACGGTGCCGTCATCGAGCCTTCACGGATGCCGTTCGAGTCGAGCTGTCCGTCGCTGCGCCTGTCTTGGAATTAAACCCTGTTCGAAACCGGAGTACTGCCTTTGTCGTTTGTACACAGTCGATGCGGCTCGCTGGCTCTGTCGGCTCGAGCGACATCAAGTACTGTGTCGGTCTCTTGTACCTCGTTTCGAACAGTATTTTAGCAAATCCTAGTTGTCAGAACTCATTAAAGTTGGGAGAGAAAAAAAAAGAGCGAACAAGTTCGCACTCCTAAAATGATTCGCTAGGAGTGCGGTTAGGGACAGCCATTGACCCCGTGTGAACGTCGCACCGTTCATGAAGCGAAGTTCTTACTCGGGTACTTTGTCCTCGGGCTGGTGTGAAAGTGTTCATTCTAGGCAACGTGTCCTCCCAGGATTTGGCCCCAGGACGGCGAGAAAGGTAAATGAACTGTTGTGTGTAACTTGTACAGGGGAGTACGGCGTAGCCGCCGGCAAAGTAGCATGCGGACAGAAGTCTGACCGTTTTTGTCGTCACTCGTAGAGTTGAGTGTAATACTCGGCGTACTGTTTACTTTTCTCAGTGGCTCTAACCAATTTGTGTCCAGATAAACCATGGCGTGCCATACCAGAGTGTTATCAGATGTAGCTGCTCAAAGATTAGCGATTCAGTATCGACAAGTTTTGTACGTAAATGTGCAGTGAAGGGCTCGATTATGCATGGTGGCAATGCGAAAAACTGTCGCAAAGCGCCTCAGTGACGCTAAGCCCCAAGCAGATCGTCACAGAGGAGCGTAGCAGCCCTGCCAGAGTGGTGCATTACCTGTGCGAAGGATGTGAGCCTGTGGGGAACCCCGACTGAGTTTTCACCCCCAGAGGGGCGTTTGCTTCAAACTCACCGGAAATAAACAGTGTGCGCGCGTTCCGGTGTTTGTTGTGATGACGGCGTCAGTGTCTGTTGACGCTGCCAAGAGTCAAAAGACGTTTGGTTATGTCTCCCGCCTACTTGCTTGGCCAGCGGGCTCCTTCATCTCGAAAGCAATTAGTGTGCCCTGGCAGAGAATATATTTCCTTCGTGGTCAATAAAAATGCATAAAATGATTCACGATTGTTGTCCTCCCTTGCTCCACTCACCAAAGCGTTCAGCACTAATCAGAGGTACCGAAAGCACAGCGGCAAACAAATAATGTTCACATACGGCCATATTTTCGCTTCAAACCAGAGGAGTCCTATTCGACGATAGAAATACATGTACTGAATTAAGTAAAGAAACAGTAATGCTATAACAGACCAAGTAAAAGAAATGAAAGAGAAAGGAACAAAGTGAAAAAAAATTGCTGAAAAGGTACTGAATCAGGCTTACGGCTTATGCGCGGGGCTCAATCTCTGACAAGACGACGGAATCTGCCGGCCACTGTATACCGCCATCTAACCTCCACACGTCATTGGCGCAGAGAAACGCCCTCTCAAGGACAGACTCCGCCATTAAATGGCTCTAATAATGTGCCCTAATGCGTGTGGAACTAAACACATGGGTAATTTGCCTGGTCAAGCTAAGGCTGAAAGCTTCAGAACTAGCGCTACTAGCCACGGGTGTACTAATGGGAACGAAATACGTACGTCTCAACTCAGCCCGCATGCAGTCTTTGCCTCAACGGGCGCTTTCTAACCATTCCGACGGCGCCGAAAAGGGCAAGGAAGGCGCCAAGAGGCACGATTTGCGTCGCCGTTATCAGGAAAATCTTTTGCTGATAAGGGGGGTATTTTCAAGCATTCTTTAGCAAAACTTTTCACTCGAAGGTGTAACCATGGAGTAACATTAGGCAGCGCGAAAAGGTGTAAACTTTGACTCCCTTGAGGGTGTACGTGCTGACTCTCTTTTGCAGGGTTTACCTACACCCTTTGAGGGAAAAAAGTTTCGCTGAAAAGACCCCCCTTATCAGCAAAAGATTTTCTTGATAACGGCGACGCAAATCGTGCCTCTTAGCGCTTTTCTTGCGCCTTTTGGTGCCTTCAGAATGGTTAGACAACGCCCGTTCCGGCCCAAGATTTTCGGGACGCTCAAAATATACGCCCCTTCACATCCTCAAGCCTGCGAAGCTGTAATTAGTCACACATTACCGAGTTTCGCGTAATTAATTAACAGAGACAGTAATTTAGAAATCCGCGGACCTTTCAGCAAACTTGCCGTGTTTTTGACCATAGTGCAGAATACTTCGGCTCGAAGGGTGAAAACTTTCATGTTATCGGGCAAATCTTTTGCTGATAAAGGGGGTCTTTTCAAGCGTTCTTTAGTTAAACTTTTCACTGGAACTGTGGAAGTATAAGCCCCGGCGCAGAAGGGTGTCAGTCCTTGCACCCGAGAGAGAAAGAGAGAGAGAAATATGTTTATTGGAGAGGTTGGCCTAGGAAAGTCAGAATTTGCTCCCTTGTGTGCAGCGTAATGTTAGACCTTATGAGGGAAACGTTCACATCACATGTGTAAGTTTTCTCTTCGACGCGAGTTTTCATATGATCTTATTTATTCGTATTCAGAGATCTTAGTGAGTGAGGGTTTGTTCTAGAACGTAGTTTCCCATCCAAATTCCCTTTTATATTCATATTTTTAATTTTTTCTTTTCAATTCTGTACATGCACGCCACTGTGCTCAAGCTGGTGTAGCCAGCGAGCTCAGGAGCCTTGATAGAGGCAGCAAATATTTAGAAAACTCTTTTATTTTCGCAATTGAAGCAAGGAGTATGAGCGACATGGCGAGATGCTACGACGCCATGTTTTGGCGGCGTGAAGGATTGCAAGCTTGTACAGAACACGGGCAGGCTTGGACGCGCTTCGGGTTTTGAGCTTCAAAGAGGTGTCCTGACTTGTCGAACAAGGCCAGTGCGCTGAAGCCAAGTGAATGCAACATCTGAAAAACAAAGAACAAGAAGAAAAAGCCAAAGTTACACGCATGCAGCAGTCAGGAACGGAAGCAGCTGCGGGCTGACGACCCGGTTTATTACAGCTCCATAGTAGGGAAAGGAGCAGGCTGATAAGCATCCTTAGGCATCACAGATTGCATGAAATTAGTTTTATAGACTTTCAGTCATGCTTCTACGAGGTCGCGGCTTCGATTCCCGGCCGCGGCGGCCGCTTTTCTGATGGAGGCGAAAAGCAAAAACACCCGTGTGTACGAGATTTCGGCGCACGTTAGGCGCACGTTAAAAAAAATGGCAGCATCTCAACTCCGTGGATAATGGCGAGGGTGCGGAGTACGGGGACCGTGACATCCAAGTTGCACCCCGAGTGAAATCCGATTTGCGCCCCGACCGTCATTCGATTTTAGTCACTTTGCCTCCGCTTGCCGCGATTTCGTATTCGGGGAAGCTCGTTGTCTTCGTAACGTTAGCAGCAGCGTGACGCGTCTTGCATTCGTTTCCATCCATGGCGGGAAGAGGGTATGGGATTTTCAGAACCCGCTTACATATGCGGTGCACCGCGGCGCCATCTCGTGTTTCCGCGTGGCGCCATTTAGCTTAGTTCGATGCAGTCACTGTGTATTACAACTTGATCGCAACCTGACTACACCGGTGCTTTTGTGCGTTTTCTTGTTGCTAGATTACGTTAGTGCCTGTTTTCGAGTGTTTTGGAGTGCTCTTGTACCCTTTTAGATAGTTTCCGCAGAGATTTTCGCTTAATGGTGGTGTGCGCACGGATTGACGCGGACGGACATTGGGAGGTCCTAAGGTACTCCGCACCCTTACAGGCGAGGGAGTAAGCCGTTTGGCTCTCGGGTACTAACTCACGGTCGTAGCCCAATGGGTAAGACGACTGACACTACCTCTGTCTGGTCTACTAAACACAGGCTCGAATCCTGCCGGTGCCTGTGCGATTTTTTGCGATTTTAAATGTTATGCGCACGGACGCGGACAGTACATTGTGCGGTACTAAGGTGCTCCGCACCTAAAAAACGCGCCTCATCGCCTGCATTGCGTCAGCGCGTTAAGCGATACAATCAATCAAGCTTTACAGCGCAGGGTATACAGAGCAACACTTTGCCTTCCAGCCAAGCCCTCTACAATACGCTTACTCTCAACTGGCACCGTTAACACGATCCCCCAGCCCTTCGAAGACCACCGCCTTAGCCAACTTGCTTGTCTATCCACAACCCCCTAAGGTTCGTTCCTCCTGCATTAACTGAACCTCACTGCTCCACTTCGACAAGGCCACTGAATTCTCATATGGATGACTTTTGAAATGCACGCTGGCTTTCTCTCATGCTACCTTTTACGGCCCTTACGAAAGAATTTCTTATGTCATTCGGTAAGTTGGCTTTCCAAATACGGGGTTGGCGAGCCTCACTACGTTGGAACTGGCGCGCACGAAAGGAGCATCGTACCTATGCGCCTCCTGGACAACGTCGAGAAGGCAGAGAGGGAGCCAGCTGGCAGGCACCTCTGCAGCATCCCAGGAGGCTGTTGATGCGGCGACCAAGTGCCCAGCCTCGCGAGCATGGGCCTTCGCATATCACAATCCAAGTCTGACGCCCACGATGGAGAGCCTGTGTGTGCGTGGTAACCACAGAGAGGTGTTTTACGTAAGCTTTGCCATTGCCACAACAGTGCCGCAGATGGCTATGCCTGCTTTTTTGTGGCATCAAACCAGAAATCGACCCCCCCCCCCCCCCCCTTGCGTTGCGGAGAATACTTCCCACCCTATGATATGTCCAAGGACGCCGAAGAGAACGCCGCAAGCCGCCCCCCTCTCCAGGAGAGAGCGCACAGCTTTCGTTGCGTTGTCCGCAGTCGAGTTGCGAGGGAACAACTGTGCACGATTTCTGATCGTGCGTAGTTTCAGTGACAGTAAAGGGCTTTTCATAATTCTTGGAGAGGCGATTTCTAGGACAATAGACTTTACCCCAAACCACATTCCGAGTAGTCGATGGTAAGTGCTGCAGGGTCCCTTTAAAACGGTAGAGACACTGGCCTAGGTTTCCAGCAACCAAATTGGTAAACATGTACCTTCTTATTGGTGCAGATCCACGGACCCTGGTGCTAGATATCTCGCTAGCAGCATGTGTCGCTTGTGCATGTCCCCTGGTTCGCAGCCCTTCATCTGCAGGCAGTGCCAGAAGGGATCTGCATCGACAGAACAAAACAATACATGTAATGCAAGACAATGGCAAACAACGTGAAAAGACTGAAAATTAGACTGCAAAAACTGTGTCCTTAACCTCTGCCATTTCATAGAACTAAACACAATGGCTCCACATAGATGAGCTGTGAAGCAGGGCACAGTCAACGAAGTGCACGAAACAAACCACATTTGTTCATAATTTGCAAGGCAGCATACTTACTAGTCGTTTTACTGAATTAAACTTGGACGGACTCGAGCTTTATTCTAGCGAACAAACATGGGGCTGTCTGTTTCCCTTGCTGTGTGTGTAGCACACAACCCAATTTGCTCGACCAGTGAAGACACCAGACAGGTTGCATTTGGCTGTTCGACGTCCATGTATAAGACTCCACATGTAAGAGGGTGTGAAACCTATAGTTTTGCATGCACGACCTACCCTCCTTCCTCCGGTCCCCGCATGTGCACACGTAAACCAGCAACCGCTTATGTGTGTGTGCTAAGCAAAAAAGACAAGAGCAAGCGGCACCCAGAAAATGGCTTCACTGGAATGAAACCAGGGGGGGGGTTGAGACACAGACTGCTTTGCAGTAAAAAGAATGCTCCCCATGCTGAAAAAGTGGTGCTTTTCACATTTATATTACTGCAGAGCATAACATTACACGCATAAAACTTCCCTCCAAAAGTATACACCAGCTTGTAAAACTTTAAGCTAAAGGGGCCATGCAGACACAACACAAGTTTGGTTCATTCGAAAGATTGTCACATTAAAATCATAGTGACACCACTTTTAATGTGCACTTCACCCAAATAAGCTATATACCGTATTTGCACGAATATAACGCGAGTTTTTTTTTCGAAATTACGTGCTCCAAAACGCACCTCGCGTTATATTCGGAATCGAGTTCAGCTACGAGGCGCGCGAGTCTGGAGAAAGACGAGAAAGCCATCCCAGTTGAAGGAAACGAGGAACGGGAACATTGCGCCAAGTGAAAGTGAAAGGAGGAAAACCGAATCTGGAAAGAACTCGTCGCCCTTGTGACGCACACGCAAAAACACGGCGCGAGAGGAGCGCGAGGGCGAGGAGCGAGCGGGATGAGGGAGAGGGCGAGAGCGAAGGTCACCTGATCGCCCCTCGCCGCTGCCGCCGAGTTGTTCTGCACATCGTCAGCGTCGCGCCAAACGGAACTCGAATTTCTTTGTTCCGCATCTGTTGAAGTGCTTTTTTTCCCTGTCTTCTCGTCTCGAGAGTCGTTCGCGTTTCGTGTGTTACGCGCACCCACGGACCTCACACAGAGAAGAGGACTGAGTACGACGCATCCTTTAAGAAGAAGGCAATAATCCTGTCCGAAGACGTCGGCAACTCGTGTGCGGCACAACGGATGGACAGTGCGATGATGCGCGAGTGGCTTTGCGTCGTGTGGGACAACCGCCCGGGTGCGGCGTTGGCGAAGACGTCCATGCTCGTGCTGGACGCCTTCAGGGGACACTTGACTGACGAAGTCAAGAACGCCATCAGGGAGGCCAAGAGTGACCTCGTGGTGATTCCCGGGGGCATGACTTCACAACTGCAGCCTCTCCATGTTTGCATCAACAAACCCTTCAAGGATCGCGTACAAAGAGAGTACGAGGAGTGGCTGGCCGAGAATAACAAGGCGCTCACACCGACGGGACGCGTCAAGCGGGTGTCGATCTCGCAAGTCACCCAGTGGATCGCGAACGCATGGGAGGCTATGCCGCGCTCAATTGTGTCGCGCGCCTTCCTCAAGTGTTGCATCTCCAACAACATTGATGGCAAGAACGACGACGCGATCTTCACGGACAGTGACAAGGAGATCAGCAGCGACGACGAGTAGAATAAAAACGAAAAACGTACGTCGACTTTCAGTCTCTTTTCACTTTTTGTGTTCTCAAGAGTTCGCGTTATAATAGTAGTAATATTTTTTTTCTTATTTATGCTATCAAAATCTACCCTCGCGTTATATTCGTGCAAATACGGTAATTAGGTAAAAAGGAATGGCCATGCAACCCACTAGCTCATTTCTCGCAACAGAACCTAGATGTCCTATGTGCCCAGCTGTGCGATTGGCTGAGGCTGGCAAAAGCAAACACAAATTAGGTACGGCTTGCAAGCTTTCCAAATGAGCTATTTGCGCATAAATGTAATGCATATTCATTTTACAGCAGTACGAATGGTGCGAGAAACAATGAAAGTACAAAATACACATAAGCATAGGAATACCGATGAGCCCTGCTGTTGGTACTGGGCACAGTATGCTTGTTGTAGCTGCACAGCAGTCCGCCGCTTTGGAGTTGTCTTACGTGACCCTGTTTGTCGAGCATACCCCACGTTTCACAAAACGATTACTTTCTACAGTAGCAAAAACAAGCGTTCTGGGACTAACAGTAAGAAAGCGTTAAAGGAGCCATGAAGAGAAAATACAACTTTGTTTAATTTGAAAGAACTATAATTCAGTATCTCACTCAGCTCCATTACAGCCACAAATATGTTTTTTTTAATGAAAAAAAAAAAGCAAGAAGTATTTTAAAACTTTCAAATTTTGCGCCACAGTGACGTGTTATGAGCAAGAATGACGTCATACGGGCCAACAATAAAACATAATTTTCAGTGCGTTAACTGCACCTTAGCACTCAAGTGATGCGGTCAAATGGAACTAGAGGCCCCATTACAGACGTCCAGTCGTGTCGTCGCGACAGGTCAGTTAGGCGGCCGCCAATCGCACAAACAAGGTTCTGTGACGTCATAGAAAAGTTGCGGGAAATTGGCCAGGGGGTCGCGACTGCTTCACACGTTTTCTTCAATATCTCCCTTATTTGTACGAAGATATGCAATGATATTGGTATCATTGTTATCGGGACTAAGCAGTCTTTCTAATAAACCTAACTTGTATATTGTCTTCATGGCTCCTTTAAACACCTACTTTCTTCACAGCCAGCGCCGTAGAGGGCTCGTGCTGGTGGTGCCGCCAGGCTCATGCTGGCGCAGCTGGTGGTTCTGCAGGGCCTGTGCTGGCAGGGAGCTGCAGGCCATGTCCATTCTTTTCACTACCTAGGAGAGGTGCCTGAGTCACATGAAAAAGTGTTGCACTCTTAAAACAATAGGCAGCACAGGCAATCAGTTTTAATAAATTGCTCCCCTTTTAAAGGAATTTAAAGGTTGGTCAATACCATTCTGAGCACGCACAAAATCGCAAACAAGTCATTCTACATAGGTGCAGATGGTCCTTTTGTAAGACTAACAAGTCACTTTTAGGGTTGGGCCTGTATGAAAAATATAGAGCAATAAGTTGTGTTGCCCACTCATAGTCACATTGTTAGCAAGTCTGCTACAAAACATAAAGCAGCATTTGCCGTGTTCCTGCACTTTCACTAAATTGCAGTTTTATGAATTTTTTACTAGGCCTTCTCTTCCAAACAATCTCATTGTCAAAATCCTTTACAGCGCGTAAAGCACTTTCAACGGGCAGTAATTGATGCAGTGCCTGCAAAAAGGCAATGGCTAGCAACTAGATAAACGAATAGCTCAAAATCTTCATATATAAGCCAAATGACAGGGTCATGCTGCAGGGCAGTTTTGTTTTCATCTACCCAAAGAAAGGACCCTGTTCAATCAGGGTGTAGGATCCTTAGATAGTAATGCCGCATGTATGAGGAAGTGAAACCTTCCTTGCAACAGCTGACATTACAGCCAACTTAGCATGATAGCAACTGCAGTATCTGGCACGTTGCTTAGCTCATAATAGTGATAAGAAGCCATGCACACAGATGGAGCACTGTTTACGCACTGGTGAAAAGAACTTGCCGGCCACTCCATGTTGAGTGATCGCAGCCCCCGCATCTCGGTCTCCAAGTGCATGACCCTCTTCCTTAAAACTGCTACAGGGTCTTGGTCCCTTGCGGCAGCTCGAAGAATGATGTCGACCTCCGCTGATCTTTTCTCTGCCTTCGCAGTTTTTTTGTCTGCCTGCAATGTGAGGTCAAGAGATAACATGCCATACTTGCTCCGAGCCTCTTCCACCAAAACGACATCTATTTAGAGCAACAAGCACACTTCAGTGTCATTTTACACGTGTTTAATGATAGTTGTGAGGTCAACTTTCAAGCAAATATTGACTCCCCCTAATAAACATACCTGAAAGCGGTGGCTATTCTAGCGCCTTGGCGTTTATGTGCGTCATGTTCGAGAAGAGCATTTACAAATAACATTACTGTAGTGGCTGCTGGCAAGACGGCCTTCACAGAAAAACCACAATTTCAAAGCTCGTACAGTCGGCAAAAGGCTTGTCTATAACGCGCGAGCGGCGTGCTCTGGACTGCGCGCGAGACACTTAGTGATAACGCCTGGTTTGAGACCGGTAGAATGTAAGCATGCGCGACCCGCATCAGTGCGATGGCTCTTTCCCTTGTCGCTGTGCCTGTCGCCTTGACTTCCGTACCTTCTTTCGTCGTGAGAAGCGCTGCCTGCACTGCCGGGCCGGGAAACAATAGCGGCAATGAGCGATTGGTAGTAGAGCGTTGGCTGCGTTTAACTACGTGCAACGCTTTTTTTGCGGCGCCCTACACAATTTAGACAGGAGTTTTTTTCTTGTATGCCAGACAACGAACGACAATTGCCGAAAACGCACCGCTTCCGGTGTTTTATAGTGACTAGATATCGGTCCGTGATCGCTTGCACAGTGCATTAAGTATTGTAGCGTGAGCCCGTCAGCAGTGACATGGAAAGCCGAGCCCAGAAACCGGATAGTGGCGCTCACGGGACTCATGCAGCTATTGGCGGAACGATAACGCAATGAACAGCTGTGCGCCAAGGCTAATGCAGACGAAAAACTCGCACAACGCGCGCTAAGGCGGGTGTTCTCCGGTTTTGTTTCCCGGTCCGGCAGCGCAGGCACGCAGCGCTTATTACGGTCAAAGAAGGCGTGGAAGCCAAGGCGACGGGTACAGCGAGAAGACACAGCCATCGCGCTGATACGGACCTCGCATGCACACATTCTACCTATCTCAAACCAGGCGTTATCACTACGTGTCTCCCGCGCACTCCGAAGCGCGCCGCTCGCGCGTTAAAGCCTTTTGCAGACTGTACGTGAGAATGTGGCTTGGTGACTACTCGACACCGACACGAATCAATGCAGATGAATTCTTAATGATGATGATGATGGCTTGGTGGCTGCCCCTTTGCATCGGGGGGACACTCCTGAGGGCATATAATCCCCCGCGCCCTAGCCTCAAGAGTTTTGTTCGTCGCCTCCTTTCCTCATGCTAACGGGCGCAACGGGCTCGTCTTCTCCATTCCTCCAGTCGGCGCCTCGTAGTGCTGACCGGATTCGGCACCACGTCACCAGTCACGAGCCCCGGTGGCGCTGCACTCGCATCCGTGGTGTCGCCCGTGCCCAGTGTGTCCCCTGGCGGGGGATGCGTAACGAAGCCCTGCGCCTCCGCCATGGTGGTATCACTAGGGTGGTGGGGAGTCAATTGTTCGCACCGCAACACAATGTGTTCTGCAGTCTCCTCTTCCTCACCACACACCGCACACATCACCTCCTCCGCATCATCCCATTTCCGCCTCCACATCCGCGTCCTTAGCACCCCAGCCCACGCTTCGAACAGCATCGCACTTCCTGGCAAGTTGTCGTAAAAGTGCTCCTGGGAAATGCTGTGTTTGTGTGACGCGTACAGACGGAGAGATGGTTTCGCCACGGCCCTGTCCGCCCATCTTTTCGTTTCCGCAGCTACCACTCGCTCCCGCAGCTGTTTCCCGCTCAGGCTGGTCTCCTTGATTCTATTTAGGACCGGTAGCGGCACCTCGTTCTTCTGGGCCAGTGCGCGCACCCGTCTCTTCCACCTTGTGGCGTCACCTGCTAACAGCACACATCGGTGAACCCGGTGTACCCAGAGCGTGTTGCTCAGCGAGCATGCTCGGATTTCGAAACCGAGCTTGGCCACGGCCTCTCGTGCCTCAAAGGAGGACCAGCCTACATCCCCTTGGACTGCCTCATTTGGCGTCGACCGGTGGGCACCCAGGGCCAGTCGTCCCACCTCCCTTTGCCGTCTCTCCAAGTACTCCCGGGTGGCTGATGACAGGCAAAGCACTGCGTTAGCAAACGTGAGCACCGGGACGTGCACCATCTTCCAGAGGCTCCTGACAACCTCCGCCCTGTTGAAGGACCAGAGGATTCGGGCCCTCAGGATGTTCTGGCTGCGCAGTGCCTTTCCGCAAAGCCCCGCTCATGTGCAGCCAAGTAGTCCGGATCGGTGGTCAAGTCCACACCCAGGTACCGGTACGTCGCTGCAAAAGGGACAGGCTTCCCCTGCACTGTGAGCGCTTCTCCATCTGGTAGTGTGCTCGTGTCCCCCCAGCGAAGTATGGCACACTTCGGCGCACTGAACCTCAGCCCCAACAGTTCTGCGTGTTTGGTGCAAATGTCCAGGAGTCGCTGCAGGTCTGAACGAGAGTCCGCTGTAAGGACAATATCATCAGCGTACATGAGGCCCGGTAGGCGCTGATGGATCGTCCTCCCCTCCTCCATATATGTCCAGTCAAAGCCTATTGCACTTCCCTCCAGCTCTGCCTCCAGATCGCCCAGGAACAGCATGAATAGCAGAGGGGACAAAGGGCAGCCCTGGCGGAGGCCCCCGTTCGACAGGCACCGGCTGGGAGCACACGCCCTGCCATTCCACTACCACCTCTGTGTCCGCATACAGGCTCTGCAGCAATCCCACTACCTCCACTGGCAGGCCCTTATCCTGTAGTTTCTTCCACAGTAAGGTGTGGTCAACTCTGTCGTATGCCTTCTCCACGTCCAGGAAGGCAGCCCACAGTTCCCACCCTTGCAGGCGGGCAACCTCTATGCACTGGGTCAGGACGTAGAGGTTGTCATCCAGCCGTCTGCCCCTGCGAAAGCCGTTCTGGAGCTCTCCCAGGGCTCCCTCTCGTTCTGCCCATGCCTGCAGCCGTCTCCGAAGGATCTGGGTGAAGACCCGGTACAATACCGCTGTGACAGTGATTGGCCTGTAGGCCTTCCAGCTGCTGCGATCTCCAGTTCCCTTCGGAATGAACATCATCCGGCTGCAGTTCCACTCTTTGGGCACCTGCCCCGTCACCAGGATCATGCCGAACATTTCCCGCAATGCCTCACACTGCCTTGGGCCCAGACACTTCAGCAGAGTCGCTGGGAAGCCGTCCAGACCTGTCGCTGTTCAGGTCGGGATGCGAGTTAGAGCCCGCTTCAACTCTGTTTTCCCTACACCCGACTAACTGGTAGCCAGCACAGTCCTGAATAGAGCGTGTTACTTGGAAATACAGGGTGTTGCGACGATAATTGGAACACTTTAAAATTTTTTCCTGAGCGAACCGCCGATCTGTTCGCGCTCAAACTTGCCACGAAGGTCGCAATTTGTGGTCTATTTTGTTTGATACAGGGAGCAACGATGGTACTTACCTGTGTATTCTGAAAATAAACAAAAACGATTTTCGCCTATGGGAAAATGGCGGCTGATTTGGACGTGCGAGCCAGCGCAAGTTGATGTTGGAACGACGGAACCACCTGCAGAGTGAAACGCATGTTTGGGATTAACGTACGGAGCCCAATGGTGCTGCAGACGATCAGAAAATGCACCTAGAAATGACCTAACAGACGATCAGAAAACCCGGTTTTCGGGCTCGCACGTCCAAATCGCCGCCATTTTCCCATAGGCGAAAATCGTTTTTATTTATTTTCAGGATAAACAGGTAAGTACTGTCGTTGTTCTCGGTGTCAAACAAAATAGACCACAAAATGCGACCTTCGTGTGAAGTTTGAGCGCGAACAGAGCGGCGGTTCGCTCAGGAAAAATTTTTAAAGTGTTCCAATTGCAAGGTGGTAATACGAGCCATTTTCTTCGGCGTTGGCGCCATATACGGTGAAGCGGATCTCCGCGCCTTCCGACGGCTCCGCCGGCACGCCGACATTCATTCCTTACTTTCTGCGGTTAGTGGCAGATGCAAAACTGCTAAAGAGCGCTCAGACACTGTTATGCACAATTTAAGGGTAAGAACACTTACAGGTCATGTGAACGATGGTGCCCTCGAATAATCTTCGTCGACGTCCACCAGAAAAAAATTACGCTCGTCCGTAGGCCCAACGACTTCTCTTCTACCTTCCAAAACATACTGAACGAAAACGTTACATGGTTACGCTTTGTTACACGGTCACACTACGTGTATACGACAACGATCGACCAGCGCAAGAAAAGTTTGTTGCAACAGTGAGGGCTGCGGCTACGGCTGGCTACGGCTTCAGTCGGCCTCGGCCTATATTCGCCCCGAGCGCGAACACAGTCGGCCCCTGGCGGCGGCGGGACGAACCGCTCCTAGTGTGGATGGCGCTCTCGCGTCGTCTGCTTTTTCACGTTGCGTGCGGCGCAAGACGCGTGCTGCACACGACAAAACAACCAATATGTGTGCTCGTTTGGCAGTAAGCAATGACATAGTTACCTCTGCTTGCGCATTTCCTCTAGAAACGCAATAATCAGCGGCCGTTACGGGTTAATGCGCTGGTTTAATTCCACGAAACATCTTCGCCCTGGTCACCGCTTGAGTGTGAAACGTGTTATAAACATTGCTTCCACACACTGCACTTTTCATATTGTTGAGTGCAGTCGTTTGCCGTTTCGGGAACGTCGAAGGGTGCTTTTTGAAGGTGGCGTGGTGATTATTTAAAGGATAAAAGTTTAGTACGCAAAACGGGTAAGAAGCGACAAGACCTGTGCATACGCGTGTAAATCCACACCCTTGTAAAATTGCGCTGTGTCCTTATAGAAAGAAGAAACGAACAAAAACATTTACACGGCACACGACCCGTGCGCTATCGCCCATACATTACCGGACACGTATTTTACACCCGCAAGCGCCTGTGTGATCGGGTCCTTCCCGTACCTTTTCTAAAATAAATACCATTTTTGGACAGTCGTTGTTTATACCCAGGAGGAGGAATAAACATTTATTCAACTGTATCGAGTTGCTAATTTTACGTATTATTTAAAATACGTTTCTATGGATGGGCAAGAGTATTTAGGGGGGATTTTTCGGTAAAATTAAGCAGTTGAGTTTGCGTCTGTCATGTGGCATTTCGTGTGTCATTTTCATATATATCATTTTCAAATCCGACATGAATCACCTTGTCCAGAAACGTGTCTCACTCAGCATAACCAAATGCCTAATATGGTCACGTCTTAACCTCTTGAGGTGGACCTAAGTTTAAAGAAAGAGGAGAAAACGCGTAATATAATGCACGTTGTTGCCCACATGTGTGAGGGGTGTGTGCCATGACTCGCTGTTTTTTTTTTTTAATTTTTTCCCACAATGCTTGCTTTCAATACAATTTTGAAAAGGCGAGCCACAATTCCTGGACAATCCCGGACCAAAGGGGGGTTAATCAGTTTTGAAAATACGTCCGCTACAGAACACGACGCCTAGTGTAGTTTCGATTGTAAGTAATACTTATAACCACAGTTTGGCTTTTCGCGTTACATGCGTTCTCTTCTCGCTGCTCTTGCAATGTTTGCAGGACCCCCCCCCCCCCCCCCTTCCAGAAAAAAAAAACTAAATGCACAGAATTTCATTTCTTAACCAATCCTCACGAATTAAATGCCAAGACAAAGGCGATATTCAGTTTACAAAACAAAGTAGTTACCGGGAACCCATTGCGCTGATTCGCAACAAGAAATAAAAAGGAAATGTTTCACTACATCTGCAACAGCCCAACTTCATTTATTGCCATCTTTAGGGTTCGTAAGCTAACTTATACGCAAGAATGCAAACACATCTCGCTGTTGCAGGCACATGTTAGATTTTAAAAGGAACGCAAATGGTCAACAGAGCAGCCGTAACAGAAAGTTTGTGCTCACTGTGAGGTCCCAGAAGCTTGGCTTGCACACTGTAAACCTGCTTGTCACTTTGCGAAAACCTAGCTAAACATGAGATGTTGATTGTACTGCGTGCGTTGACAATTCAATTCGCAAGTTCACTTGCGACGAAAGCCGTAAATAAGTGATCCTAAACCGTTATTCATCAAACCTTCCTTCAGAGTCGTTAAAATTTCATTTAAAAGACCCGTTAGAGGGGTTACATTTATATCTCTGCGCTGATCAAAATTCAGTAATTTTATGTTGCCTTTTGAACACACAAAAAATATCGTCAGCTCTTAGAAAGAATTTCGGGGCAGTTAAGTAGTGTTACCATTTCAGGGCATTCCACAAATGCAATAATGCGTCATGCTACCAGTGAAAGCGATTGAGATTGCCGTTGTAAACTGAATTTTAGAGATCGAGGCTTCCTGATTTGTTTCTATTTATGCTTTTATTAAAGGCTCAAAGCCATAGTCTGGAAAGATCGAGCTTGCTACGAGCCACAGCGTACAAGTTCATAGTCACAATCACAGCCATTCTGAGATTCCCGATGAGTCGTCGCTTTTTTGGCGTAGTAATGAAAACTGACTGCCGCTTCCATGCTATACATTGAACGTTGAGGAACTGAACTACAGCATACCACTCTTGTTTGCACCTTTTGTACGCACATACGGCAGGAAAAAGGCACGAAGCGCGCCCACAGTGTGCATTCTTACGGGCCGCTCAGCGGAGCATCCACACTAGCAGCGCGACGCTGTCGCCACCTACATGTCAAGCTCGCGGCGAATATGCCTCGAGCTTCGCGATCGTGCGCCGCCTGCCGCCGCTTCTCCGCGGCGTTGACGGGATTTGCGCTGCGTGGCTGATAGGTGCTCGTGCAGTGTTCTGGTTCTGTTTTGCTTCTGTTCGCCTTTCCTCGCCCTAAAAAGCATGTTATGGTGACGTCTATAGCAAAGAGTACGTTTAGGTCACCTAAAGAGCAGCTGCGTTTTCGTAGGGTACGCGATCGCCTGCAAGAGCTACCCGGGGACGCGGTTCTGCGCGCTTCGTCGCCGCTCTTCCGGGCGTCGGCGACGGTAGCAACATATCACTCCTGTCACCTGCAAATACGTCAAGCACAAATGAATTCTACTGTCGCCTTGTTTAGACCTGATACTGGCACAGTGAGAGGTTGGCTTCATTTTGCAGGGTGGACAAGAATGCGGCTTTGTTTTGAATATATACGTCGCAGAAAAATGTTTCGTTGATGTGATTACCCAATCCCGCACAATAACTTGTGCCTTTTCTAAGGATATAAACCATGCGCAAATGTTAAGTATATTCCAGTCCTGTGCGTCGTTAAATATGTGCCCACACACGCCTTATAGCAAGATCCAAGGCAAGTTAATGAGACCACGGAAAAATAAATGCTGTGCAAGTGCGGAAGAAACATTATAGCTCTAACGGAAATGAAAAAAAAAAAAACAGTGCAGCTTCTGACATGCTAAACACGTTCGTCGAAACTTAAGCCAGGTAGGGTTCACCAGACCAACTATACGCGAAATGCACTGCTATTTCGTGAGACATCGGGGGGGGGGGGGGGGGAGGGGGACGCTGTGTACAAATGCGGAGCGTAATCAAGCAATGAACGCCTCAATAATCTCTCACGTGATTATTGCATGCGCCTCAATAATCTCTCACGTGAGTCTATCTCGGTGCTTGATTGAATTGTGCCATTGAAACACGGGACATGACGACACGTGCGGGTACGTGCGGCCAAGTGCGCCGAGGTGTCGTTCCCTATGGATCATTCATGTTCTTTTAATCGAATGTTTACACACCTCCCTGTCTGGCCAATGTACGTCTTATCACAGGGCAAAGGCAGTTCTAAGGTAGTAGTCAGTTCTAGCTGGTTTTACCTCTGTTCTTTCTTGTTTGTGTTTTCGGTGATGTAACTATAAGTATGGCTGTTTTCGTCATTACCATCTTTAGTTGCGAGTCAGCACCGTGTTTGTTTTCTCTTCTCTGTCTTTGTCCTTTGTTCCCTTTTCACCATGTGCAAACTAACAGCTCAGGGTACCTCCACTAAAAGATTACGCAGGTAAAAAGGATTAAATGTGGTAATGATGCAGGCTGCTAAGTACGTGGAGGCTATAAAATTTTCTATAGAATTTTAGGATGGGGATGGGAGTGGGTGGCACACACAATAACTGTAGGCAGTGCTTGTCCTGAAGACGCTGGGAGGGGGGAAGGGGGTAGGCTTCCTCATCACCCTATGTATTTACTCTCGGAAAAAAACACTAGTACAAACAAAGTGTTAGATATATTTGTTTTATTCACTTGCAAGGCCTAATTTCGAATATTTTCTGTAGAAAAATTAGATTTCACAAAGAAAATGCATCAGTGATTTCAGTACCAAAACATGACAGCACTCAAACAAAAAAATTGCGCAGCTTTCCAACAAAACTGCCCGACAGTAAGAAGTCCGTCACTATGCATTTTTAACATATAGCTGATGTTGTACATTCGTGAAAAATATCTACACTTCCTTTTAGGGCACGGGCACATAACGGCTGCGAATGTGAATGAACAGGCGTAAATTCACATCCTCTAAAATAGCTAAAGATTAGAAAATAATTATGAACACACAAATAATT
The DNA here is from genome assembly GCA_013339765.2 of Haemaphysalis longicornis. Taxonomy (NCBI): domain Eukaryota; kingdom Metazoa; phylum Arthropoda; class Arachnida; order Ixodida; family Ixodidae; genus Haemaphysalis; species Haemaphysalis longicornis. The sequence goes on from CM023457.1 coordinate 26,912,021, forward strand.
TGTTGAACACTTTTAGAAATGGAAGTCGGGTTGAACCACTTATCTCTGTTGCAAGTGTGTGGCTATCCCCTATCAGCATTCTCTTATACTTCCAATTTTCACTACACTCAGTCACCCAACAAATGCAAGCCAGCAAGATTGTAAAAAGAAAAAAAGCTCAATACGTGTTTTCATTGCACAAATCTTCAACAATGTGTTAGAGCAAGTCGAGTTTTACAGTTTGTTTAACACAATGTTTCACAAACATTTATTTTTACACTCCGTATGGCACCTCTAACAAGTGGTCCTGCCTTTGCAGTCAATACCACAAAGGCTTATGTTATAAATATAAATGTTTGAATGATAAAGTGTGTCATGTATTTTTCCTTTCTGGAAATCTAGATTTTTCTTTCACTATTAATTATGTGTAAAAGAAATAATAACAAAAACAAATTAGTAATCACCAAAGCAAGCGGAAAAATTTTCAATAAAAACGTGTTCTTGGCTGAGTTACCAAGTTGGTGCCAAGTATGACTGTTCTGAGTCGCATCAACTGTGCAGCAAGCGAGCACAGTAAAACGACGACATCTGCAGAAGTCAAGATTTTGTGGCTACACAAACTCTATATCTTTACATTTCAGAAGTGCGTAAAAATTATTTTTCAGCCGAGAAAAAATAGAGCTGGAAAAGTAATTGGCAGACAAAAATAAAATCGTAAATATTATACAATGCTCTGACATCCCTTCTAGCACTGAAAATATTTATACCGAAACAAAATTTACATTTATAACATTTCATAGCTTTTCAATTTCACTGAAGTTCAATTTTTTTTCCGTTTGTTTTCTAAGCAAGGCACTTTCATCAAACATGACATTCTTGACCTTCTCAGAAAGAATCTGATGGCAATGCAACTTCATAATATCCGTCTCAAATTCGCTCTATTGTTCCAAAAAAAATTGGAGCAATTAGCAGATAGTTAGGGCTTCAAGACCCCCCAGCCTACTTTACAAAGTGTCTTCTAAGGAGTTGACAATATGGTTCATGCCTGCAGATTCTGTAGTGAAAGAAAAGCTAACGCCTCAATGAAGCAAGGAGTTAAAATAAATAATGGCAGTAAGCAAGGTACAGAGTTTGGACATCGCGCCCAGCTCGCTTAGTTGGTAGGGCAAGAGTTTGGCAGCACGTTGTGGAGGGAAGCCATGTCGATCCAGTCGATGCGCTTGTCGTTGATGGCGAGGTTTCGAAGGCAGCCCACAAAGTTGTCCCGACCAAACAGAGCGCCATTAGTGCTTCCCTCTGGAGAGGTAGGAAAAGAGAAATCGAACACAACATGTCAGTTTCACACCAAGGTTGGTGGGCAGAACTAAACTCGTTTGAGTTGTCCAGTGGCTTAGAAAGGACAGAGGCCGATAGCTGAACTTATTGTGTAAAACACTCCAGCACAACTTAGAACAACGTGCGCAAAGGCAATAAAACTGCCTAAAATCATCAAGTAGCTTTGCAAACAGGCACTGCTTGATGTTTTCAGCCGATTTCAGGGATTATTACTGTCAGAGTGCAAACCTGACGATTGAAAATCATTTTCTGATTCCCCATTTGTGCCCTGATAACAAAAACCAAACGCCGATGCACAGTAATTACGAGTGGCACGCATTCTTCGTTGGTAGCAGTGATGTGTGATGACCACGCCCCTTTTCCATACCCAGGTGATGCAAACGCATGTCAAAAATCAAATTTTTGTTGCAAAAATGAGAATCAAAACCGATTTTGAAAGGGCATTTTCTGAGCTAACTCCAAATAGCTTTACTTCTTCCAGCAAAGCCTGGAACAGCTATGAAAGGGGCTCCCAAGGTATCGTTCAAATTGAACGATTTTGAATAGGCACAATAACGGAAGAGTTAAATAGCGCCCATGGATGCTGTTAAAACAGCCCTACAATACCTCAACTTTCTTGCGATTTTCTTGCACCCAGACTACAGGGAAATGTTCACAGCTCCTGAGCCGCATCCTATAAAAGAATTTTGACCAAAGTAAGGGAAATTTGCTAAACGCGTGCAGACCCTTGCACTCCGCATAAAACTCATTCAGGCACCTCCTACAAAAACATCACACTGTTCAGCAGTTCTGAAATTACGTGCAAACGTGATAGTGAAACGCCTGTTATTGGAGAAGCCCAGAAAAGAAGCAGGCAGACACATCAATGCAGTGTCCATCAAGCTTGTCACTCACGGGGCAGTCCGCCGATGTACAGGGGACTCTTGGTGTGTGGCTCCGCAGACGTGACCGGAGCCAGGCCGTAGGCGACCTGGTGCCGGTCTATGCGCAGCGAGATCTCGTCGTGCGAGAAGTGTGCGCGCAGCTGGTGCCACTGGCCGTCGCACATGGCGAAGCGTGAGCCAAACGCCTTGCGGGCGCGGAACGGGCCCGTGCCGTTCTGGCCCAAGTCCACGGACACGATCACCTGGCCGTCGTGGAGCTCCATTGCCAGAGATGGCGCTCCTGCACAAAAAGAAAAACTCTCTGTTCGAAATTCGGGGCTAATTTCTGTTTCGAAGGTAAGAACATGCAGCACGATGACTGATAATGAATGTGCAGTTCAGCACACTGTCAACATAAGGTTGTACACTCTGAGCACGAAGTTGGAGGTCGAGGCTCTACGATGTACCAGCTATGACTGATGAGGAATTAACATAGGTGTCCACTTTGTGCTCACCATCCATGTTTTTCGTTGTGACCTCATACCATAGAGAATGTACAAGAAAGGTGCAATGGAGCTTGCTAATTTGGTTCTTTTAACTCTTGAAAGGATATAAACAGAACATGTGGGTGTTATCATCTTTTCTTTGCTCACAGGGAGGTAAATCAAAAAGATATGCCTCATTTATCGGATGTTACGTTCATACTTTCTACTTCCTATTTGCTTTACTAGCCCAAGGACGGCGTAACAACGACATCGTCCTTACCCTGTGGCTTCTCGGCGAGGCTCATGAAGACTCCGTTCAGCTTCCAGGTCCGGAATTCCAACTGCATTTCCAGCTTGGTGTCCACATCGAACTTCTCGTCTACAAAACACAAGTGGGAGAGTGTGTGCACTCTTATGTCGAGTACAAAAGCAAGAACTGCAGATAAACAGCTGACTTTTTTCCACGTTTTGTTCGAATGAAGCCTCAATAAAACAAGTGCAAGAAGAAAGCTATTTTACTGAACTTGACACCCATTATTACCTTTTTTAAGCCCTTTATTTCCTTTCAGGTGAAGTTATCTTCCAAGCAGGGCTTACCAACCCTCATCTCTTTTTATCTAACTGTGCTTAGAGATCAGATACCACCATGCCCGAGTGCGACTGAAACACGTGACACACAGATGTAACCAAGACAGTTTCAAGCTAGCAGGTATTGCAGTCAATAAACTAAGCAAAAGGACAGTGCTTCGCCATTTAGCAGCTGTCTGAAAACTACACTTCATATAGATGCTTCCTACAAAAGCTTTTAAATACATATCTTTTCTACTGGTCATGGGGGCGAACTCAACATACAAGGCTTTAGATGCACATAGTGCTCACACCTACAGTAAAACCTCGTTACAAAAGACACTGTTACAAGAGACACTTGGTTATATGAGACACTGGAATAAAAACAGCTTTTGTTTGGCTTTCCTATGTTCACCGAGTTAGCAACTTGTATACTAGAGACCTTGGTTACAAGAGGCATGTTTTCCGGGTCCCTTGAGTGTCTCGTGTAACGAGGTTTCACTGCATTCTGCTCGTGATTATGACCCAGTCAGCTTTGTCTTAGCATGTTAGCACATTCTATAAATTGGCCGAAATCACAGATTGTAGGTTTGCCTGACAGCTAGGTGAACTGGTTTATGTATCAGCGTATTTAAACTCCTGTACATTTCTTCGGTTGAGTGCGCTCGGGCAAGGGCGAGGAGTGTCCGCTTACCATAAACAGCATAGGCGTCTCCCTGGAAGAACGCTCCAGGCTCAATGTTTGTGAAGCACTGACCGATCCCGTGCGCCTCGCCACTGGCCAGGTCCACATTGTTGCCATCGACATTGAAGTTTCGGATGCAACCCTTGAAGCTCTCCTTCATCTGCGAGAAAAACATCTTCACTTTCTCATCAACCTTAGAATCCCTCTTGGTATCTCAACCTTCAATGCATGTCTAAAATTTCTATTTTATTTGTTGCATCAAGCAAGCCCATGTCAATTTTCTTCCCATCCTTTATTTTCATTTTTTGCCAAAGCGTAAACTGTACTTCATCTCGAAAGCTGGAACAGGCTGAGAATGCAGTTGGAGCTCTTCTTACTTTTGTCCTTGCATCAAACTGTTAATTGTTTCTGGGCATCCAGGCAGAGCAGTTTGTAACGAACCGTGCTTTCTGCTAATATAAAAATAAAAACAATTCAGCATTTAAAGCAGATCATAAATGCTTTGTTTTGTCCTTCGTAGGCATTATATTTCCAGTCACGGTTCTAAACGCAACTCACACTCAAATGTGCTGGCATACTGGACAGCTTGAATGCTTAAAAAAGGGAAAAAATGTCCCGTACCCTTTTTGATCGACCTGTCACCACAACTGGAGAGTTGACGCACACCAATGTTCCTAACTCCATTTCTAGCTATAGTTCCACTCAACGTGTCTCACCGCAGCATGAATACACAAGCGGTCACCCCTGCTGCAAAAATAAAATTCACTACAAGCTCGACAGTGAACAATGAGGCGACAATGCAGGATGTGTTCGTTCAGTCTTTTGCACCCTTCTGTTTTGCCTGAATGTCCGAGTGAGAAAAAATAAGGGAATCTCACATTAACGCGCAAGACTTGAAGGTAGCGAAACTGTACGCAACCTTCATGACTGTTACGACAGTTGAAGTCCACGATTGCAGCCGATTTGCTTCTTCCTTGCTACCGCAACGACCTTTACTCTACCTGTCTTGCTATAATGGCAAAGAAGATGCAAATGGAAGAAGCAGAACGAACAAGCAGAACATGCACACTTACAATAGGTGGCCACAGGTGCAACGCGTGTCCTATCACGCGTTCTGAGTTGAGCAGGGAGCGCGATTCCTCTCCCCACAGTCACAGCCGGGTGAGCAAAACGATTGACCCTGGGGTACTAACTCACGGTTAATGCTGAGCGGGTAAGATGACCGGCTCTAACTCTGTTTATCTACCAGACACAGGTTCAAATCCGCCGATGCCAGGTGATTTCTTTTCTTTATACCGAGTTTTGTCAAATGCCGGAATAAACGAATTGCTAAACAGCTTCGCTGTTGAAAAGATGCTTGAGCATGCACTCACGAGTCCTTCAGGGATGACGAGTCCCGGCGCCATGCCGCCAACAAAGAGCGGGCTGCGGAAGGGCATCCGCCTGTGCACCTGCAACTTCAACGGCGCCGTGTCGTCCACCGACAGTGTCACATACAGGCCCTCCTTCGACAGGCTCACCTGGAAACGAGAAGGGGGGGGGGATGACGACGTCAGCAAATGTCCACCCGGAGCTAACTTCAAAACCAGGACACACACGGTGTACAGAAAAAGAAACAAAAAACTGCCTGCGCTCATCATCATCATCATCATCATCATCTTTGGGTGCACTGCAGGATAAAGGCATCTTCTATCGGCCCTCAACTGCCTCTGTCCTAATTAAATGATTATGAGGTTCAACGCACTGTCACTACACAGGAGATGAGGCGCGTCGTAGTGGAGGGCTCTGGATTAATTTTGACCACCTGAGGATCTTTAAGGTGTGCTGAAATCTCGAACACACGGGCATTCTCGCTTTTCACCTCCATCATAAATGCGGCTGCGGCGGCTGGGAATCGAACCCGAGTCCTTGGCCTCAGCAGCACAGCCTCTGTCTTGAACTGCCAGAGTCCGTCCTTTGCCGCTGAATTTCCCCACCTCGTCTCTCCATCAACATAGCAGCCTTCCCCTACTTCTAGTCCTATTTCTCGGTAATCCAGCCTTGTTACCCTTAGTGGACCAACCGCCAGTTGTCACTTTGTCATTCTATATGGCCAGCCCAAGTTCACTCCTTTTTATTAATTTGAACAACAATGTCTTCTACTCAGGTTTCTTCTCTAATCCAAGATGCTCGCTACCCATCCCTAAATGTCACTCCTAACAGCAAGTCCTAAAAATCAAATGCGTTCAAAAGCTCTCCTTTTACAGAAGGAGGCAAAGATTGCACCCATTAGCACTGACGCCTTTCACGTTAGTGTATTTCCCGTACACGCACTTCAGATAAGTGAGCTCCTCTTCGTCGGTGCTTTGAACGATCCTCGCGCCACACTCACTTGGTGCCAGCTCCCATCGTTGAGACCTCCATGGGTGCGGAAGTTTCTTGGATGCCCTATCGGTGACCTCCAGCAGGACTCGGCCTCCGGACAGGACGAGAGCAAACTGCTTGCCCGGTGAGTTGGCTTGCGCAAACAGTAGCACGCCATTCGGGTAGTAGGTGCGTAGTTCGAAGCTCACGTTGAAGCTGCAATGCGTGGGAACAAAAAATGGTAAAGCTTTAACTCTTCTGAGCCTGTTTATAACGACAGCGAGCAAAGACTACGCATGCAGAGTTTCATAAAAGTTTGCCTCGGCTTGAGATTTCACAGCCTACCACCTAGCTATATCTGCTGGATGACTTGATTCATCCGTTCGCTTGGGCTGAAGCGCACACACAGACAGTTCAGACAGTGCTGAACGATAAAGTGTAGGTGAAGCAGCCACATCGCCCTCACCTACCGTTGCGGCGAGGCTTCTAGCGAGCGAAGCGATAAGAAAGACAGGTGAAGCTTGAGTGCCAGTGGCTGAAGGTCACTTGTGACACGTTGAATGACCTTGAAAGATGTAGCGTAGTAGAGCTTTCCCTCTCAAAATCCCATAACAACGGCTATGACAAAACACAACAAATCCTACGACAGAAAAAGGGTCACTGTAATAAAGAGAGGAACAAAGTTGAGAGGCAACTCACTTGTTCCTAAACTGAATGACATCATTAGTCAGTTTCACATGACTGTTTAGCGTGTCCCCAAACTTGACAGCCCTCTCATGCAGGGTATGCGGTGGTGGGTCGGCGCACTGCTCCAGCTCTTGCTCCGTGAGGACTGCCATCCGGTCGTGTTCGGGCGGCATGGAACGTGGCTTCTTCAGAAGCCGTCCGATGCCCGCACCCTCGTGGGACACCGGGAAGTTGAAGCCCAGCAGGCTGCATGAAATGAGGGCATGATGCTCGTAGGCATATACAGCTGCGCTCGATATGACATGCAACACGAGTACATATGAGCCCTCGTACCCTTGAGTCACGTAATCTAGCCTTACTGAAACTTGGATGCACTGCGTACTGCTGGCTCCAATTGTGGGTCTTTAATTGGGTGCTTGACTAGTGCAAATCAAGTAACGTATAGTACAGGAAAACCTCGCTACAAGAGACACTCAAGCAACCTGGGAAACACGCATCTCTTGTAACCAAAAATTCCAAAAACACGGAGGAGTTGGACTAGATTACTTCCTATACATCATCGTCAAAGTGTGTTTAAACATGTCTACAGGAAATTGCTCAGGATGGCTTTTAAAGAAGCCATTCATGGTAGCCTTAGTGACGGCAGATTGCATTAGCTTTTTTACCAACGTCTGGAGCTAAAGCACTTCACTTTGCAAGCTTTCCTGTAGCTCACAACACTGTTAAAGTGCCCTTAGATTTAAGTCACCCTCAACTTTGTTAAAGTCACCCTCACTGTTAAAGTTACTGTTAAAGTCACCCTTAACTGCCAGCACTTTGTCCTGCATGTCACCACCACCATCCCCATCCTCTGGTTCATCCTCTAGGGCACCATCCACTTTTGCGAGAATCAAATGATCTGGAAGTTTTTCGGAGCGAGGAAGGTCTACATCTGCGGACACAGATTCCTCAAAAGATTGTAGAACCTCTGCAGTCTCTTGCATGCAGGCCCAAGCTTCATATTCAAGGCAGTTTTCCACAAGGTCTTCCATACAAGGCCCCTCTTGCATCATATCTCTTCTAAATAGTGAACAACTTACTCCAGGACCAAAAGAGGTTGCCCTTAGTAGCCCGGTGTCTCTTGTAACCATGTCTCTCATATGCGATGTTGCTAACAAGGTGAACGTAGAAAAACCAGCCAAGCCATTTTCAAATGTCTCTTATAATCAAGTGTCTCCTGCAGCAGTGTCTCTTGTAATGAAATTTTGCTTAAATACGTGTTGCAAGTCATTTTGGGTACGACTGGGCAGAAGGAATTCCTGTTACAGTACCTGTCTGTACACATCCCTATTCACTTAATACAAACCTGATAGCAGCGCTGCTATGGTTCATAAAAAAACTCAAGTTATAAGCATTCTTGTATTAGCTTCAATCAACCACAACAAGCCAAGCAGCAGATCCAACTGCATTCCTACTGCTCTTATACAGGGCCGTCGGTAATCTGGTGGGTTAGATCTTCGAGAACTATTGACTGCAGAAGTCAGACACAACAAATTTCAATATACAATGCGCCAACAAATCCAATAAAATGCCCCAAAGCTCGTGGTCTACAGAGCACTATTAGGACATCCCATTACTACGATGCAGGCTTAAGAGAACGAAAGCACGATGCCCACGCATGCGTAGCCCTGGCTATCTCAAGGGCCTGCAAATGCACTCCCTTTGTGCAAAAGCTCTGCTCAGAGCACCTTAATATACGACAGCATCTGCTCCTGCTTGTATTTAAAATGCCTGCAGCCCCCTCCATTAAATGAGGTTCAAAATAGCGAGCATTTACTTGGCCTTAGAATAACTACGACCAGGGCAAAGGTGCGCAGATGAGTGATGAAGGCAAGTCTCTTTATGTGCTTGAAAGCACTAAGTGGTCTTCTTTCTTTTAACAGCAGAGCCATTTTAAGCTTGAGCTCTAGTGGGGCCGAATGTTAACAGAAAACTCCACTCGCCGAAGTGGAGAGGGGGAAAATGCTAGGCCCCGAAGTGTGAGAAAAGGTGGCGAGAAGGCAAGGAGCCCACGAGCATGTGTTGGGGGTGCGCACCTCAAGAAAAAAATGTTTCCCGTGGTCGGAATCAAACCTGGGTCCCTTGCGTTATGAAACCGGCGTCTATCTGACTGTGCTATCATCGCATTTGAGACACGCAGCATTTCCTTTGGGTTTCGTAGCGTGGGCATTGGCTTTGGAGTTTGGCTGAGTTGAAGTAGACTGGCTTCCGCATTTTGGATTTCGGACTTTAAAAGGGTTGATTGTGCACATTGATTGAACTCAGTTTGCATAGCAAAAGGTCCGCTTTTTAACCATCTTTCTCTTAGAAGGCCTAAGAAAAGTCAAGATTGAGCTAGTGAAGACCACCAGCTCCACCAGTTTCTCAGTTTTCGCATCTCAAATTTTTTTAAAGTGAATATCCAATTCAGTAACAGCAAACAAGTAAAACATTTAGCCTTTTTCTTTTCTTGCACAATGGGCCCATACGTGCAGAGACCTTCGTGTGCACGTGAATTTGTCTCAGTACTGCACTCGCACATCATGAAACGTAGAGCGCTGAACTTTACAGGACGACCACAGTATAAAGGAACACACGAAACAGTTGATGCACTCACACGTCATTGAAGACGGCATCCTTGATGGTGCCGACAAAGTGATCCCGGGTGGCTGCTTGGGTGCCAATGGCAGTGCCACCTCGGATGCCACCGAAGAAGAGGCCACCGAGGGTGGGGCTTTCAATGTCCCCGGTGCCCTTGGGAAGTCGTAGGGTGTCGATCTCAATGTCATCAACGTTCACTTGAATCCTGCAGTGTGACACATCAGCCACGTTAACAAGCAGTGCGCACTTGAGCATTCAAATACTGCGGTGCTTTACGTGCTCACAGGCTGAATTCAAAATATGATCAAGTTAATGAAATTACTGCAGAATGTCTGAAGCATAAAAAAAATGCCCCAGAAGCTTTTTGTACCAGACTATGTCGTAACTAAGGTATGCGCGACCACTAGCTTTGCATTATCACGTTGTAAAGTGTGAGCCGACTTCTTTTTCTTTGCATTCAGAATCTGGGGTATTGGAACAATGACGTGCGACCTTGACAAGTTTCATTTTTTCTGTGGTCAAATGCTGGATTTTGAATGAACGATTGACGTTCGAACAAGGATAATAGGGCGGTGAACTCACTTTCGGTGCTTCTTGATGACAGCGATGGTGTGGAACTTGTTGTCGTTATAACGCTGCTCCGAGCGCGACGCCACCTCCCCAGCTCCTCCGTTCAAGCGGAGCTCAATATGACCGTCCTTCAAGGCAACTGAATAGTAGTGCTGCAAAAGATGCGACGGACAGCACCCCTCTACTGCACCGCTATTAAAAATCATCTGTCTAATGCTGCTTGTTCCACTTCTTTGCATACGCAAAAGAGAATTCTAAATAAGCTTTAAAAACCTAGTAAACACACTGTAAGAAGTGAGCAATATACTGAAGATATTACAACCTCTAACTCCTATGAAAATGACTAGACACAAAAAAGAAGGAAAAAGTTTCCCTGTAATTGCAGTACCCGTTTCAACGATACCCAGCAACAACAACTGGAGAGATTTCAAAGCAAACTCAGCTGCGGTGTTTCGACTTACGTCTCTCTTGCTTTCTGCACCCCGGACTGCTGAGAAAGTGGAGATCATGAGGAGGCCATCCGTTTGCATCGACTGGAAGGTGAAGCCAAAGTTCCCTTCGGCAGCCAGGGTCTTGGCCTGCAGCTCGAGGTAGCCTGTTCCTTTGAAGCTCACCAACTTCACTTTCTGTTTGGTGGTGGCGAGAAGAGAGAGAACACGCCGCCAAAAAGGTGATGAGCTTTGGATACGAAGACGGAAATCTCTCCTCTTGCCTCCATGTCAAAGGTGACACCTCTTACACCTTCATGAGACACCTTTGACACCTTCGTGTCAGTGACAAAAAGGTGTCACAAAGGTGTTGCAAGGTGCATAGGTGGTTTTTGCACCCCTTTAACGTAAAAAGCTTATTTTATCTGTTCCAGTTAGTGTGCGACTGATGTGAAGAGCAAAAGTGTGTAAAAAAAAATGTGGCACTTTCAGGGCCAATTCAATGAACTGTCGGTACTGAAATGTAGTGTTGACTCTTGTTTAATGTGACCTTGGTTAATTTAACTTTATTGTTTGATTTGAGCAAATGTAGAGGCCCCGCTAGGGTATAAAACCACATATTTCAATTTTGATTGGTTAAGTTTTTTTTCTGGTGTTCTGGTGTTCCAGCCAGGACTTTACCCAAACTACAATGTAGAGGGAAAAAAAACATGAGTGACCAGTAGATACTGTTTCTGATGCACCCTAACTTTTACGCATGCGAGAAAAAATGCTATTTAGCTTAGTTACGTTTACACAGTTCAGCGCTGTTCTGCCTGCCAGAAATCAACAAGGCTTTACTCAAAAAATGGGTCATCCTGAATTCAGGTTTTTGATTTGCACTCGTGGCTGGAGTAACTTTACTCACAGAATTCAACACACACTGCTTCTTCATACATGACAACAGCATGTTAAAAACACTTTTCACTGTGCTGGTGAAACTGTTTTGGATTTTAATCATGCAATGTGACTTAGTAAAATTTGAGAAGTGAAGCATGTCAACGTAAGTTGACATGCTTATTGGCTAAATTCGAAAAATGATCGTTACAGAGTTACCGCAAAAAGTCTGAAGCATAAGAAAAAAACTTCACTGTAGGGCCTAAACTGAGTGAAACTATGCTCACTGACAAAACAGCGCTCAATTTCAAGAAAATGTTCATCAGACAGAAGCTTTCTAGTAATAATAACCAATACTTACCCTTTCACTGCAGCCAGGGTCCACACCATATGCTTCATACTTGAGCAAGTCCAACGGCGTTGTGTCGACCTGGAGATCTTTCATGCAACCGATAAAGTTTTGGAAGCCTACAGTGCTGAACCTGTAAGCAAAAAAAAAAAAAAAAAAAAAAAGTACTGTATAGCAAGGCATGCTGACCCTTATAAAAATGAACAAAGAGAATTCCCTGAGCTGCTGAGATTTAAAGAAAATGCCTATCATAAAAAAAAAAAGTTTTCAGTAGAATAAAAATCAACTCGATCTTAACTTCAAACCTTATCCACTTGACTTCAGCGATGCCAGTGATTGATGTACATTAGAGTTTTGCAGGCCTCTGGACCCCAAATAAGAGGTTAGCAGCGAGCCCTGAATAACCTGCGAAGTCATTTAAAGGGTTCACAAAGACTCTGTCCGAGCCTGAGAGTGATGCAAAAATTTTTACACTGCCGAAAAGTTTATGTTTGCTTTTTTTTCACAAAATGGTGAAGCTACTTGCAGAAAACGAGCATATCAGTTAGCCTAATGAAAACATGACAAATTGCTTTTACAATGCATCAAGTGTTAATGCAATTCTCCTGTCACAACTTGTCCATATGAGTAAGGGCAAGGGGCAATAAGGTGAAAAGATCAAAAGAGCAGAGTTCTCTCTCTACAGAAACACTGCGTGGTGTTTTCAGCATTTCACAGCAGCATTACTAAAAATGGCAGAGGCCTGACGATTTTTTTTTCCGGCTTGACAAAAACATGCAAATGTTCACGTACTTCGAAGTGTCGAAGTCTGGTGGGACCGCTCCAAAGTAGAGCTTGCTTCGTTTCAGCTGGAGCTCGCTGGACATGTGACGCGGCGGTTTTTGCCTGAACCAGTTCGTCTCCCACCGAGAGCGTTCCTGTGCACAGTAGGGAATAATTACTCGGGAAGCCAAACAAAAGTTTAATTTGAAGCCATCGTATTCTAGCAGAGCGTATTGCTGGGCATTTCCAGTCTGTGTATGTCAAAGCATAGTCTGTAATGTGCAAAAATCAACAGCCTAGTCTTTGCATTACCCAAAATGTAGTGTGCCACACCCCGAAATATTGGGTAAAACAAGAATATAATTTTAACCATGGATCAATAGGCTAAAGAATGTAACCTAGCTGCACACATTTTAGCTCACTCAAAATTTGTTTTGTCAAAAGATTCCTACATATGAGTTTCTATAACCGTGCTATTGCTTAAAGTGATAATAAACTAAACAACAATGCATTATAAACTGCACAAAAATGCATAGCCTGTTTTCAAGCAATGAGAACTCAAGCAGCGCCGTACAAGTTGTACTTTTGCTTAACTAATTCCTCTTCAATAAGATTGCACTGCTTGGTTCATAAGTAAAGGTAGGTTTGCGATAATGACTATGCTCTGTCAGACGACCTCCGTTGTACTACCATATTTACTCAAATTTAAGGTGAGGTTTTTTTCCCAAGATCCGTAGTCACAAAATCATACCCTGCCTCATATTCGAAGCTCAGTATATATATATATATATATGAAGATTTTTTTGACTCTCCAAACTGCGCCCTCGTTTGATAATTATGACAGCCTTATAATCGAATAAATACGGTACTACTACCCACCAGTATTACAGGTGTTTCTATCTCTGCAAGAAAATCACGTGACAATTCTTCCCCCCAACCACCCTGCAACCAATCAGCTCACAGTCCCAAAGACAGCATGCATAAAGCCAGTTTATAACAGAGCAGTCAACCGCGACTAGATTCATAACAGCGGGGCTAAAGGTCAAGGGTCGCACCGTCCAGCTTGTCTCGCTCAGCAACCACGCGTGTCCAGTTGCCTGTATTGTACTTGCGCTTGGTCTTGATCTCCATGGTTGTGCCGCTTCCCACCTTGAACTGCAATACCACGTGGCCCCCTCGAAGTCCTAGCGACACGAATTCACCCTGTAAATAGATTTTAAAAGAGAAATTTAAAGGAATAGTAACATCAATGCAGATCATGTTATTGGCATAGGACATAGGAGATGTCTTCTTTATCGATTTCACCAAATCTTCTTAACCAGTAAGACACACCGCTATGCATTTTGATACATTCTATTCCACCGTCGGAACTCGTGCATAAAAGTGCTTCACACTTTTCTGGCTTTTCTGCATAGCTTAAACGTGGTGTGGCAAAGCCAACTTCTTGCATCACTGTTCGAGCTGTAAGTGAAGGATGCTAGTGCGTGAGTGAAGGGTATTCAGTGAAGAATGGGGGCTTCTCCAACCCTAAAAACAACTTTGTGGAGGAATCACTGCTCTATGCACCTAAATATCTGACTTTTTTTTTTTTTGCAAGCTGACTTGAAGCTAGCGTCCTTCATTTTCGTATTGAAGATGCCTTTGACAACCTGCATACTATGCACTCACATAATATGTTCAATACAGCTGATTTGAGGACTGAATTCAGACCTCTACCCAGCTTTCAAAGGAAGAGAAAATGAAATGATGAGCAACTCAGCTCAGTTTAAAGTTAGCTTGCTTCTTAATAAGGGGGCACATGGGTCTTTGGGACCGAAAAATTGCCCAAAAAAAAGCATTTTTTTAGGTATCACTTTTCTCTTGATTTGCACTGTTTTTCCTCCAAACATTCCATACGTGCAACAGTACCAGGTATTTATAAAAGCCACAGAGGCCAGATTTCAACAAAGAAATAACAATTTTCCCATAATTTCCCACTTTTTTACCACGAGTGGTATCGCAGTGATACAAAGTTCTCGAGAGGTACTACATCCCAGCATGTAGTGCAGCTACGAAGATCATTTCTTTTGCACTGTGAAGCTGAATGTTCAAACCATGCAATATGGGAAGCAGATTTTGCATTTGGTGTTTAAGTAGTTGTTTAATTAGCGTTATTTTTAATTGGTTAGCAGGAGCAGTTCAAACCTAGGAGTTAGAATTGATGTAAACGTTTATGTTATTGCAAAACAAAAAAAAACTGATTCTCACATTCCATTCTCTATAACTTCTGGTATCTATTCATACCTTGCTGGTAATCTTTTGTTGAACAGTTTTTTTTTCGCATTGTTCTCGAGAACAATCGAGGAAAGTTTTAATTAACTCAGGAACTAGTTACCTCACATCAAAACTAATTAGATATTTTAAATCAGCTAAAAAAAACTGAACGAGCCCTTGCAGTTTTGTCAAAATTGGTTGAAAAACAAAAAACAGTTTCTAAGAGCAGCTATGTGCCCCCCTTCCTAACATACTTCCTTTGCTCATATTCGGCACTTGCTTTCACTTTATGAGTCCTGTCAAGCCCGAAATTACTCAACTTACCGTTTCAGGGTTGGGGCACAAGAACAGCAGTGCATCCTCGTCAAACGTCTTGATGAGCATGGAAATGTAGTAGTTGTTGCTGCTGTAGCGGCGGATCTGAGGCAGGATCGAGTAGCCTTCTCCCTTGAAGTGGAACGAGCTGGGATCCACGTCTTCGGTGGGGCTGTAGTTCGTTGAATTTTGAGTAAACTGCACTTTCTTAATTTTGCAGTTCAGTGTTTGAAAAAAAAAATGCGCACAAACAATTCTTTGCTAGTAAAAATGGTAAAAATGGCCATTGTGCAACATGTCAAAGAGCTGTGACGTCCTGATCAACTTGGTCTTACTACAAGCAAAATTGTTTTGCTTGATCTTTAAGGTGCACTGAATCAAGTGTATATGCTGCCATGAGTGAAACCAATGCTTTTCATACCGTTGGCCTGCGCTCTAACTTCTTAAAAAAGAAGCGGTTTAGGCAGACTCATGAATAGCTAGAATCAAAGACCAGGGCGATCACGAAATCTTACCCAGATTTGCAGCCATCACAGCCTTCACTTGTGAGGAAGTTCCAAAGACCGACTTGCTTGCCGTCTAAAATGACTTCGTGCAGGCAACCGACAAATTTCGTCGCCGTCAGCTGCTCTGCAGCCTAGAAACAATGATGTTACAGCAGTGAGAATACAACAGATGCACACTTCAAGCGGCGCCAGAAATTTTTGTGCAGTTTTCAGTGCAGGGCCCTGTTTTTGAAAACTGATGGTAGATGTCTGATAGTAGTTTATACTACATATTTGACGTTGTATTTAAGTGCAGTTAAATCTGTTCATAACAGTGTCTGTGTCGCTAATAAGTCAGCAGTGTCATATATACATTTTTTTGTATGTAAAAAACAGTGCAAGGGGTGAGACAACCAGAGTCAAAGACTCGCCATTTTTGAATTCCTGGCACACACTGCAAAAACCTACCTGTTTTCACGCTGTTCTACAATGCATACCCGTAAGCACAAAAACAGCATAGAGCTCATAACAGCATGAAAACACAGCTCAAGCTTCAACTGCCGAAGACAAGCCCACATACATTTAACACGTAGCAAGAAAAGCTGCGAATGCAACAAGTGCAACGTGAGATATATATATGCCACTCACAGAAATGTTATCCGGCACGCTGCCAATGTAGAAGTGCGAGCTCGAGTCCAAGTCCATCTTCCCGAAAGCAGCCGGTGTTGCTCCCTCGACCTCCGCGAGGTCGTGACGTGCTCCATCTGGTTTGCGCTTGACACTCAGGGTGGCCACACTGCCCACTCTAGCAGCGGAATAAAAATGGGGAATACAGGTTGGCTGTCACGAAAGCTTGGTAGAAAAAAACAAAAGCAAAGCAACAACAACAACAACAACATCAATCATCATCATCATCATCAATCAATCAATCAATCAATCAATCAATCAATCAATCAATCAATCAATCATCAATAAACCTCTATTAAAGTGCCCAGGAACAGCCGAAGCCTTCGTGCTGGCGCACTGAGAGGGACAAAAAAAAAGGCCGCATTGAAATACATCAGCGGCTGACACATAAACAGCCAGTAAAAAAGGTGGGTTGAGTGAAGAACAATGAAAAACTGGAAATACTACGGAGAATAAAATTAAAAGTGGTATCCAAAATGCATTGCACAACTAACAGAGACTGTAAATTATGGTACGTTGCAAAGACACATCGTACAATGACCATAGCAATAGGATGAAGCATCAATTATGCAAAAATGTATGAAACAAAGTACATCATCATCATCAGCAGCAGCAGCACACGATGATGATGATGCTGCTGCTGCTGCTGATGATGATGATGATGAGGAGGAGGAGGAGGAGGAGGAGGAGGAGGAGGAGGAGCATGCAACTGTTTTTTTTTTTTAATTCCGAATTCAGAATTGAAAAAAAAAACAGTTGATGGGCAGGACAGCACATAATTTAAATTATGTGCTGTCCTGCGCATCAATTGTATGCTAAAGATAGCAAGCTGATTTTAGCTTTCTGCAGTGTGAAAGCATATGCTGAAGATTAATGATGTAGGATGCCAATGTAGTGACAGAAAAGCAATCGGTACTTAAAAAAAAAAGTCCCTGTCTCTTAATTAAGTATTTGTTTCCCATCGTTTTCTTTTCTTTTTCTTTTTCCCCTATTATTTTATTGAAATCGTGCAGGTGTAATTGTAATTTTATGGTAATTGGTGGAACTGATGGAAGCACCCTTTCCCAACATCGACATGGCCAGCTTTTCTGCCCGTGTTTGTTTCCCAGTAAAAATACTACTAGAACTTTTTTGGCATTTTCAATCACAGCTCTCTCTTACGTTTCATAGATTTCATGTATTTTGGCCTCCCTGTATTAGAAAGGCACGTACATTTCTTTTTTTTTAGCAGTAATGATTACGATGTCCTTAAACTATGATCTGCTTCTGAGCTTCAAAAACAATAAAATAAACAAATACAAGTTTATAGAGCAAGACACACACTGTCCGCACTCCTAAATGACTACTGTTCCTAAATTTGACACAACAATCAAACCAGTTCTTTTTCCCAAAAAATGTGCGCTGAAAGTTAAAACACAGGATGAGTGGGGTTGGTGTTATATTTCATTAAACACTCATCTGACTCTCTTGAAAGCATCATCATATGTGTAACCAGAGCTGATAATACTGCTCAACTTAGTACAGTCAACTCCCGTTAATTAATACAAAGTCCATGGGGACTGCAAAAAAAAACGTTTAATTAACCACATTTCCAATTAACCAAAAGGCACAAGAACAGCATTATTATTATGAGTCTGCAACATGTCTCCTTCCTTTATTTTGTTCAGAATCTCGACTGTCATCGCCAATACAAGCGTATACGACACAGGTTGCCACGATAGTTGAGACTTATCGCTAAAATCAAAGCCTGAAGCGCCCATCACGTCAACCTCTCACACCGCACTGCATGCAACAAAGAAGATTAAAGGACCTGAAAAGAGAGGGATGTGTATGCTGGCACGGGTCTTCACTGACCTGCCGCTTTTTTGACTATGCGCTGCCTCAGTCACAACAATGGTGCCGACATTGGTACAAAACAAGGTAGCGCTTTGGCGCTTTAAAAATTTCTAATTTTATCGAGAAAGGACAGTCCTCTGAATGCTTTTGACTTGAAACAACTTTCAAATTTAACCAAATTGGTTTTAGCTCCAAATTACTAAGCGATTTTTTTGATTGAGTTGCTCGTAAAATTGCCGGGACCAGAACATCGCTTCCAATTAACGGAAAATTCCAATTAGGCGACTTCGAATTATCGAGAGTCGACTGTATATTGTCGCGAGTGCATGGTTCGCATGGTTCGCGGCATGGTTCGCAATGCATGGTTCGCGACAATATGCTGTCTTCATTTCTCTTTGTTTTGTTTTGTCTCATCGCTACGCCTACAATGCCAAATATTAAAGCAATGCTGCGTGGTAAGGCAGGGCGGCCACTTGCCTGAACACCTCCACCTTGTACCAGTTAGAGTCTCGTCCCAACAGGGGATCGTTGGTCTCGATGTGCATGTTGTGCGTGATGCTGTGCGTGCCGCCACCCGCGTTCCATGAGAACTTGATCTTGCGGTTCACCATTTCGATAGCCATGAAGTCGTCCTTGAAAACAGAAACTCAATGTCAAAAATCAATAGTGCGCATAGTACAGAGTGAGGACATGATATGGATGAATAGAGGCAGAGGTTCTTGCAACCTAACACCAAACCAAATTAAACAGAGATTCATCCTCAAAACTTTTGTTGGACTTTGAAAGTGAAACCAGTCTTGATACTCTGAACCTTGTGGAGCTAAACCCATGCTTTCGGAATAACAGTAAACATTGCAGCCCTCAGAATATTTTTATTTTTATATACAGTGCAGACCTTTTATAACGTAACTGCTTATAGCGCGGGACCGGATATAACACGGGTTTTTGTGATCACCGGTTTGCCTCCCATAGAACTCAATGCATACGCATATTGCTTAAAATGCGGTTGGATGAAGCACAATGCCATTCATAGTGCAGTTTTTTTTGGCGAGCCTGCTGACTGATAGGCGCAGCTAGGGGATAGACAGTTTTAGTGTCGAAAAAAAAAAAAAAACAGATGGAATCAGCCGTTCTCTAACTCCAGTACACAAAAGAAAAAAATAGGCACCCTTTAGTTTGCGTGTTCCGTTTGCACTCACATGATAATCACAACTGCCCTTGCTTGACGCACCTTGGAAGATAGTGAGCCCCCTCCCCTCCCCCCGCATCCCTCCTGCATGTGGTAAGTTGTTTCCATCAGAACCTTGTGCTGATAAGCAACTGCCTTCAGTATCGCAAACGCGAGGTGGGGTGAAAAAAAAAATCCCGCTTGCATTCTTATGACGTTGTCCGGAGGCATTCATTCATACACACTAAGAAATGCAGCTGTGATCCCTCAAAACACAAACACAAAGGAATTTAAAGGAACGCTCGTGGTTTGTAAGACCATGCAACAGCTTGAAAGACATATCCTGCAGCAGCGGCTGATGTGGAAAAAAAAAAGATGAAATAAAGATGGTGTTTGTGTTTTTGAGAGACCTTCATTTGAGTGGTAATAAACAAACAATGATTGAAAGGTAGGTTGTGATTTGGTTGGTTTCGCACATGTTTTGTTTATAGTGAGATACTGCTTCTAGTGTGGATTTTTGCAGCTCCTCTGTGACATACGTTATAAGCGGTCTACACTGTATTGGCAAATGCAGCAAGACATCCCCCGTATTAGATAAGAAAACAAGACTGCTGGAACTAGTTCCCAAGAACATCTGTTCCGAGGCCAAGTCCACCTCCGCAACGGCCTTACCTTTCCTTTGGAATTGGCCAGGAAGAACAGCAAACTATCCTGGTCTGGTTCACTGATGGCGTAGTTGAGAATGATGGAGTTGGTCATGGTTGATTCAATCTCCGGTCGGAATGACCGTGAGCACACGCCATAACTGTCGGCACTCAGTGACACCCGGATCTGTGGTAAAGCAAAACGTTTGTCAATTTTGTATTTCCCGTTTGTATTTACCTTTAAACATTTTCAACAATTTCTTCACTCCTGAAAATGCCAATCTTTTCTTTGTTTTTGAACACAGAGTGAATAGAAGACAATTTTACACATTTCTGTTTAATTATCACAAAAACTTGCTTTGCAAAATGCCGTTACAAAGTGACAATGTTACTTGTTTCTTACACATACCTAAAAAATAATAGCTGTACTAACCTACTTAGTCTAATTGAAGTAACTTGGAATAACAAGCTATGGTAATCACTAAGCTTTCACCCCTGGATCACTGTTTGAGAATCAATTACTGCCCAGCTAGATAAACAAATAAAATTCTACATTGGATGTCCCCAATAGTGCAGACCTTACAAAAATTAAGTTAAAGTGCATTCACTATCAGCAGCTTATAATGACAACAGAGCAGAGAGACAGACATACTGCTCTTGCCTTCAATGCCGCGTGAACTAGCACACAAATTAAAAGGTGCTACACAAGTTTTTTCATAGGAATATTTCATTTTTTTGCATTTTCTATCCTTTCACCAAGCGCTCACTTCCAACCAACGTAAAGTCGCTCTAAACATGCTACAATTTTGTCGAATATTTCTCAGACTCTGTGAACCACCACAGTCCACGCTGTTCAGTTTGTTACAAAGCCTTAGCCTTCAGCTACAAGCATTAACAAAATAGCTATCAAAGGTGACATTGAACCAAACAATGAGCAAAATACCTCCAGTGCACCACACAACAGAAATACTGTCTTCAGACTTACGCTAGAGGCTCGCTGCCTGGCGAGAAGGATCTTGTCTCGAAGTTCTTTCAAGTTGAGTTGGAGCACTCCGTGGGCCTTTTGGGCACGAGCTGCGGACTCTTCCGACCTGGTGGCCAGCTGCGAGGCTTGCTTGATGCCCTTCTGAGCTTCATCGACTGAAAGACCACAGGGAGGCAATCACTGCAAACACTCCGCCCGACGCCTTTAACAAATCCTGAAATTCATTCCGTGAGCATCATGGCTCATGAAAATGAGCATCGTTTCACTATAAACAAAAATTCACCAACATTACATCAAAACCTGAAAAAAGCAACAGCCGGTGGCCTGATTTCGAAGTAGTTAATTTTTGAGTAGCAACAAAATGCTTGCGTCAACATGGCAGATCAGCCAGTATTGTGCTCCTGGGGCCTCTCTGGCACAGCTGTGATGACTACAATGCCCCGCCTACATGATGGTACATGATGGCTTCATAATGGCACATGATGGCAACATGATGGCTACATGATGGTACATGATGGTACATGATGGCTACATGATTGTAAGAACAATAAGAAAGAGCCCTTTGTCAATTCCCTGCTTCAATCGGAGTTTCCTGTACTCACTCAGACGTGTGAGGTTGTCAAGACCCTCTGCAGATCCCGTCTGGAGCGTTCCTACTTTCACCACCACACCGGCCAACAGGCCGATGATTCTGTCGGCCCGATCGTTTGCGCCGACCTGTTTCTTGTCGGCCCGTTCAGCCTCCTTCAGTGCGTCTTCCAGGGGTTCTGAGATGTCCGTCGGCAGCCTGTCGAGCTCCCGATTGATGGCCTCTATAGCCTGGTTCCCATCGCCAATGTCGTTCTCCAGCCCCTTCAGCATGTTCTTCTTGGCCCGCATGGCGTACTGAAGCTCTGTGTAGCAGCGCAGGGGTAATCAATGACATAAATTAGAATAGCAATGGCATTACTCGCCTACAGAAATTTTTCTGGCATACACAGTATACTGCGTCTTTGTAGTAGTGCAATGACAATAGACATAAAACATGCAAAGGTGTGGCCCTCTGCTTCACGCTGTTTTTGAGAAGCAGAAACAAAGCGTGAAAAACAGCTTTCCCAAAACAAAACAGTGAGTCAAGCGTTTGTGGCCATTTTACGTATTTGCAGCTTCTGCCTTCCACTTTTTTTTGTTGATTTGTAACAAGTACCACATTAATTTCTTGTGTTTCTCATCATGGCTATTGCTTAGAGCTACTTGGAATGTAGAAGCTTTTCAAAGTTATATAGACTCACGATTCAGCTCCTCTGGATAAACTAGGTGCATTATAAGGCTTCTGTAGCTTACATTCCTTGATATTTATTTTTAATTACTTAAACTCTCATTACTTGGGCATTTTGATGGTTTCCTTCTGTCAAAACACAGTTTGTAATGTTGGGAATTGAAACCAGGGCTCCAAAGCCACATGGCAAAGCCTAAGGGCGGTATGAGATTTTAAATAGAGTAATTTTACTTTGACCTCATTTCAACTTGACTTTGTTTGGTGTTGCAGTGAAATTTAATTGAACTGAATACAAATAGGTTTCAGATGGAGACATTCCACAGCTGAACCTCATTTGATTAAATTGCCTGTAAATAACTAATGAATACAACAAAGTAATTGTAATGGTGGGTAGATTTGGACTGCCATCATTACAACAGGCAATAAATAAACAAAGAATGACAGCCCTCTTTTTATCTTTGTTACAATAAGTTTTTGACAGTACCACAAGGCATGCCTGAAGGCTACAGACGTTTTTTGCACCCTGTCTCCATACGTTTCAAGTCACAGAATAGCACTCTGATCTTTCTTCCGTACCAAGAGTGAGGGTTTAACTTGACGTCCCATCAACAAGCCCTGTTCAGCCATTTCAGTCAGTCAAGTGTTGCTACATGTGCTACTACTCAACCAAAAGTCCTCAGAAGTTCATTCAAGCTGAGCTTCATTGCAAGCTAACTGAACTGCTGCATCCTACAGTGGCCTGTAAAGCTATGGTAAAACTACCATGTCCATGCATGCACTCTGAATTCATAGACGGGTTCCCATTTCTGCCACTCACCTGGGATGTCCTTCATCTCTGAGCTGCTTAGCCTGTCGGAGCAGGTCTTCACTTCGCTCCCTGGCACTCTCAGCTTGGTGCATGAGGCTGTCGCCCGTCCGGGGGTAGGCCTGCATTCGAAAGACGAGTACTGTATTTATTTGAATATAAGGTGAGGTTTTTTTCCAAAATCAGTAGTCCTCAAAGTCATACCCCGCCTTATATTCGAAGATCAGAAATATACTTCTTTCTTTTTTTACTCTCCAAACTGCACGCTCGCCTTATAATCACGACCGCCTTATAATTGAATAAATACGGTATGTTAGCGTGTGCAGCACACTAATGCTTTTTCACTGCCCCACTAACTATATTATGACAGTTTGTACCTTTATTTTTCTTTTCGTGCACTGCCGATGGTTGCTGTACAATTGAGGCTGATGTGTTTTTTTTTACCATTCAAAACCAGTAGCAGTCTCACAACATTTATAAAAAAAAAAGTTTCATAACTCTCAAGTATACCCATGCTCCCAAGTGAAAAAAGATTGAGAAAAAAATTGTGTGCCCATACAGATGTTTTGAATCTCAGCGCATTCTTGTGTATGAGCTTTACCGATGACAAAAAAGGAAACAAAATTACAGATTGTGTCAAGGACAGACATATGAATAAGCATAGACGCACATGTTGGTTCATAGTCATAAGGGGGGTGGGGAGGGTGTCTGTCATCAGCCATGACATAATGCTGAAGAATAATCCAAGCACACCAAAGGCATCAACAATGCACCCGTCTGTTTATAATGCTTGTTCTATTTTTCGTGCAGCTTCAAAGTGAAGTGAAAAGGCGAACGAAAAAATTTGTGTTGTGCAAAGAAGCTAACATCCCTGATGGTGCAACGAAGCAAAGCCAAGCTTACACAGCGGCTCTTGAAGAGTTAAAAAAGATTATGGGGTTTAACACTCCGAAACTACATGTGGGCTTTGAGGCGCTCGGTAGTGGAGGACTCTAAATTAATTTCGCTTACCAGGGGATCTTTAGCAAGCGCCAAAATCTTGACACACGGGCGTCTTTGCTTTTTTGCCTCCATCAGAAAAATGACCGACATGGCCAGGATCAAATCCGTGTCTTTGGGCTCAGCAGCACAATGCCTTAGCCACAGAGCCACTGCCGTGGGTCATCCTGATAAGTTGCACATGTCTTGCCAAGTTGTGTAACAGGACACCGCATATCCACTATGTGTCAGGGCAATTTTGCTGCTGCTTCTTGTTGCGGCAGAATCGGTCGAGTTGAATTCGATAAGTTTAGTGTCAGACTTGGTTGGGCTTGCCTTGGCTGGGCTAATCTGCATAAGGTCAGTTTAAACTGCATTGTGAAGAAAAAAAATGTGTTGTTGCTTCACCAATTACCAATCATTTTACAAACCCTATATGTCTTTTAATTTCGCAAAATGGCTCGCGTACACACAGAAGACCTACTGCTACAACTCGCTAAAGTTGTGAAAACAGGTGCGAAACAAAACTGAATGAAAGAATGAAACTGTACAGTTGTACCTCATCAAAGGCCCTGTCAGCTGCATCAGCTGCCTTGCGAGCAGCATCCTCAGCATCTTCCAGAGCGTCGACAATGTTCTGGTAGACACGAGCAGCCCGCAGTGGATATTCGGAAACTTCCTGTGTGGTCCTAAATGACTGCAAAAGAGAGAGATTGAAGTGTTGCCAGATTCGTGATTCAAAACCAAGTTGCATTCAAAGTGATTTAGAAATCAAACGTGTCAGTCTCTTGCTATTCAAGTTCCTGCCGTTTCATTCGCTACAGTACTTTAAAAATGCAACAATGCCAGATCTTGGACGTAGCTGACATGATGTTTGCACAAAACGAACCATACTCAGCCGTCGAATCAGCGATCTGAAATATAAGCTAAGTCATGAAGCAAAGCTTGGATCATGCCTAGTTAGCTCTCCTAGATTTTCAGGGTAAGAGGAGCAGGGGGATCTTATGAGACTATAAAATGGGCCAAATAATAGAACAGCCTAAAAAATAAAAAATCAGGATTGAAAGGGGAAAAGATGGCACTGATATAATACTGAACAGTTCTGTTTAAAATGTCTGAAACATTAAATATGACACGTTCTCAAAGACCAACAAATTTATCGCAACTTTATGTGCTTTTTGGGACCAGTGCTGCCAAAAAGCATACAAAAAAACTAAATTCAAGAGATGAGGACTGAACTTTTAGTCCTTCACACCTAAAACATACACTTTATGTACCCTTCGCAAATGAAGCAGTAATGCCCTAAGTGTACTTTTCCTGACAGATATTCAAATTCTTGCATGCAAACTTCTAGGTTGACCATCCTAGGGAGGCTTATTACATTACACCAGAAAACCCCCCATGATGCAGAATTGCCTGTTCTTCTGCATCGACAACAATTTTACACAGTTACAAAAGCAACTGTGGAGTTCAAAATATCCTTGTGATGGAAGAATGCTTGCTCGCTGAAAGCTTTATTATAGATTAATAGGATAACCACGCTTCTTTTTGAAAACTTACTACTAACCGTAATGTTAATGGTAACCAGAGGTCTATCATCATTCTTTCTTTCCTACCTACTGTAAGTTTTTCCTACGCAGCAGGCCTGCACAGTTAAAGGGGGATGTGGCTCTTAAAACAATTTCTTTTAAGCATTACCAATGCATACCAAAATGCATCAAGCAGACAAATGTAGGCATTTACTCAGCAAGGCGCGCAACGTGCGCTCCCATTTCGTCGGCATGTCGTTGGCAGCCGAGAACATATTTCTCCTTGTATTCCGGGTTCAGCCGGTCAAGGATGCCCCGGCGTTGCTCCAGAGCATCTGTGGCGTTCGATATCTCGGTGAGAAGTCGCGGCAGCTCTCCTGAGTTTGAGAAGGCAACATTGGTTCCACGTTAGCTAATCCACCATTCGTCAGCTCGGAGGTAATTGCTATTTTTTAACACCCCATAACTGACACAAGAGAACTGGGACTAACAAGGTGATATGTGTGCGAATCTCTATTTTATCACAGGGCAAGACGTGCACATGGGTTCAAGACGTCATCATGGCATATCGTAATCGTGTCGTCATTGCAGCGATGACAAAGATACTGATGATGCTAACTATGATGTGTTGCGATGATCATGCGCATGCACATCGTGTTACATGGATAAATGGAACACTTTAAAAAATGTTCTGAGTGAACAACTGCTCTGTTCCCGCTCAAACTTCACACGAAGGTTGCATTTTGTGGTCTATTTTGTTTGACACCGAGAACAACGACGGTACTTACCTGTTTATTCTGAAAATAGATAAAAACCATTTTCGCCTATGGGAAAATAGCGGCCAATTTGGACGTGCAAGCTGATTTTGGAACAGCGGCGCCACCTGGGATATGCAAAATGAAACGCGCGATGGCGATTCACGGTAGGAAGGAACCAGATGAGGTAGTGAACGATCAGGAAACCTCTTTTGTCGATAGTTTATGATGGCCACAAATAGTTACATAGTAGCACATACAAATCTTATTAAGTATTCCCCTGGTTCATCGATGTCAATACCAGTCATCTGGTTTCAGATTGTCTGTCGTCTGCTGTGGCAGGCTACCCCGCTTTCTGAATTAAGGCTCATGGTTCTTTGTTCACGTTTGTTGCTTTGTTCTCGTTTTAATTTTATTATTCTGTGCATATGTGTCTGTGCTTGTGACATGGGGTTATGAGATCATTCACTACAGGTGAACAGGCTGCCTTTT
Organism: Haemaphysalis longicornis; assembly: GCA_013339765.2. Lineage (NCBI taxonomy): Eukaryota > Metazoa > Arthropoda > Arachnida > Ixodida > Ixodidae > Haemaphysalis > Haemaphysalis longicornis. The sequence continues at coordinate 26,938,759 of CM023457.1, forward strand.
CGCCTGCTGTGAATGACCTCATGATGCCATGTCACAAGCATGTCATGCACACACAGAATAATAGAAGCAAAACGAGAACAAAGCAACAAACGTGAACAAAGAATCATGAGCCTTATTTCAGAAAGCGGGGTAGCCTGCCACAGCAGACGACAGACGATCTGAAACCAGATGACTGGTATTGACAACTATGAACCCACCGGAATACTTTTATTATGATTCGCATGAGCTCTTATGTAACTATTTGTGGCCATCATAAACAATTGACAAAAGACGTTTTCTGATCGTCTTGCTACCTCATCTGCCTCCTTCCTACCATGAATCGCCATAGCGCGTTTCGTTTTGCATATCCCAGGTGGCGCCGCCGTTCCAAGATCAGCTTGCACGTCCAAATTGGCCGCCATTTTCCCATAGGCGAAAATTGTTTTTATTAATTTTCAGAATAAACAGGTAGGTATTGTCATTGTCCCCAGTGTCAAATAAAAGAGACAACAAAATGCGACCTTCGTGTGAAGTTTAAGCATGAACGGAGCAGCGGTGCGCTCAGGAAAAAATTTTGAAGTGTTCCATTTATCGATGTAACACCCCGTACATACATCCCATAATATACATACATTGCTCAAAACTACATATGTACATGTTTGAGTATTTCAGCTGCCATTGAAAACAGGTTGGCATCAAAGTGCTGGCAAAAGAACTTTGCTGTTTGTCACCTCAAAGCTACTGTACACTAAATTCCACTCATATATGCTGGCTACATAAAACTAAATGTAGCCTGTACCCTTTTAGACTTATCCTCGCAGTTCTCTTGATATAATTGTCTGCTTATTCAGAGGCCATAGTAATCAGAAATTTAGAGGTGCACACTACTCACGTCGAACTTGAAGGAAGCGTCAATGATTGCATCCCTGGCTTGCCTCAGCCATTCTTTGGCTTCAACCAAAGAATCGTTGGCTCTCTTCGCCCCATCCACGCTGCCGCCAATGAGATTCTGAAAGGTTAGAGCATATAACGAAGAAGTTGTAACATGCACATCAGCTGTGTAACATGCCACATCAGCTGTGGCAGCTGGCCCAGATAATTTGGTTTGGTAAACTATTTTTTATTTCAGCCTCTTACAAAACTCTTTTGACTTCTACTTCAACTATAATACTACCATTAGTCCGTGGGGACAGTCAGACTTCCCTGCTTCTCCAGCATGATGGAGAAAGGAACAGCACCGAATTGAACTGTTGTGGGAGAAGCACACTTAAGGGTACTTTGCCTGCACCATCGCTTCTCTGGACTGAGCCACCACCAATTTCATGCCTCAACATGATGCTCACGTGATGGAGGATCAGATTACAAGCACCGCAAGCGGCGTGTCAAGTGACGCATATACCACGCTCAGCTTACAAAGAGCTCTCACTGGCTTCCCTCACTCGCTCAAAGGGCTCCCTTGTATTACAGTTGAATCCCCTTTATAAGAGACACATACCGGGGAGCAGTTTCTGTCTCTTATATGTGAGATCTCTTTTTGAGAGGCTATGTTTTCACTAACTGATCAACCCCTAGTTCAGTGTGGGCACCGTATGACCAAAAAGAGCTCAAAAGAACACTCTAGCATGTTGCAAAAGGTTTATTATAATTTATGTCTTGCCCCCAGTATTTATAAAATAGTTCTGAATATTTGTTTGCTTCATGACTCTATTTACACTGTTTTTTAACAACAGCTTCTACAAGCTTTCTCTTCTTTCACTGTTTGGGGAAGATGAATCGCAGATGTCGAGTTCACAAGCCTCGTGAGTAGCCATAGCGCACAGCTTCTTCCGCTGTGTGCTCTGGCTATTCATCACGCTTGCAGGACCCCACATCTGCGATGCTTCTCAATTGGAGCTACGTGATTGGGGAGAGCCCACTGCACAGTCCCGGTTTATTGGCTGTCGCAGAAGCCCGCATGAGCGGTCACGCTAGTACGCGTGGCGGTAAACTTTAACCACTTCTGTAGGTTGCATTTCCATCAGCAGGGCTTCTTGTCATTCTTTCATAGCATACTGAGTCACTGTGCATTTGCAGAAGTTATAATAAATAGCGACAGCGGGTGTCTGTCATCCCCTTTGATTCCACAACGGACGCAACTGCAGTTAGTAACTGGTGGCACCACATCTAAAGTTAAAATGTCTATTACAAACGAGATTGTTGACCAAAATTCAAGGATAACTTGTGCTTTATATCCAAATATCTTCTACATCCGATGTCTGTTATAAAAGAGGTCAATTTACTTTAAAAGATAGGGCGGCCATTCATGTGGGTGATTGTCTCTTACATCCATGCCTGTTATAACGAGGTTCAACTATAACCAGTCAAAGAGGACTGATTGGGGGAATAACTAGGGGAATAAGAGCCGTGGGTCCAAGAATATACCTGAATGGAGTTGAGGGTCTGCAGCTCTGTTTCGAGGAGGTCCAAGGCCTTGGCCGTGGGCTTCTGCACGTCATGCTGTATCCGGCGCACCATCTCGCTGAGCAGCTGGTCGATGCGGTCGAGCCGTTCGGCCAGGTCGCCCACCTCCTGCAGGTTCAGCACCAGGTTCTTCACCTTCTCCAGAAGCTGGTGGGCCTTCCTGCAATCCCCGAGAGATAAAAGGGAGGCAAGACCCGTCACGACGAGGACATTCACGACGTGGCTATTTGGGCGTGTTGGTTAGACATGATCACAAGGTAAAGACACTGCGGCTGGAGCTTGAACAAACAGAAGCCCGTATATGTCAAGTTTTTCTTTTGTCTGTGTTCTAGCTGTGCAGTCCTTTCTTCTTAACCATTTACGAGGCTCTCATTTCACTCTCGTTTATCTGTGCTCATCTGCACAAACGATGCCCTGGTTTTAGGCCTGTGCAAATTATGATTTACCCTTTCGAAGCAAATAATGATTGTGTTTGAATAGTTTCGGATGAAAGTGAATAGTTTGTGATTAATGGTACAAAAACTGAAATTTACAATTTCTTAAGTATTCTTTAGTGGCAACTTGGCAGAAAACAAAAAGGCTTGGCTAAAAGCTCCTGTGAAATTTTTTTTATGCCGTAAAACAAACACACAGAAGCTACCCTGCTGCTTTAGGCTTTTTTTTAATATTATTATATTATATGTGGAGGCAACTTTCCTCGCGTGTGGTAACCTCAACCACAAATGTTTCAGTATTAGCGTAATCAGGGTCTAACTATATATTTCGACAAGCTATGATTAACAAAGTTCTCCTAAGGATAGAAGACACAATTCAGTGGAGATACAGTAAGTTCTAGGGAGGCAAGTTTGTGTGCAAGACTCAAATCTTTAAAAATCATGCAGCATGCTGTCATGATATTGTTGTAAACCCGCTTTGCAACCCTCTGCTTATGGGTTCATGTTTCAGTACTAACAACATTTTTAACATTTGCACAATTAATGTCCCCGTGCGCACAACAATCTTAAATATGGGTTACACTAACGGCACTTCATACAATGCTTAGCACAAGTGAGTGATAAAAAAGACATGCATGGTTGGCAAACTGGCTTCACCAGTGCTGTGCTGTCAACGCCTTCTTGACATGAAGGATACATCAGGGTGTAAAAGTATGAAGCTAGACGAGTTTATCATTCTTTTGTACGCCCTGTATAAAAAAGTCACCATTACAGTTCTAAGAAAAACACCAACAACGAGCATCGCTTGATGAGAAAACTGGCGACTATGCTAGTGGGCAGTTCTCTAAGAGATGTTGACCAAAACCGAGAAACAAATTTTTCTCACTCTTTCGCTGCACGTCACCAGTGCGCTGTGGGTAAGCTTGTGTACCGAAAGAAGCCATGGCATTTTGGCTGCGGTCATGAGCGCTTTTGAACTTCAAAAATACCTTCAAAATATTCAAAATTTTTAAATAACGTTATTCAATTCAATCCCTAATTGATGAACGTCACATTATTCACTTTGATGCTTGAATGTTTTGAAATTTTGCACATCCCTACATGGTTTGAATCAGAATAAAATTTTGCCACGACCGCTAATTTGACAGCAATCTCAACTGACACCAATGCCACTGCTTTTCTGTGATGTTGTGCTGTAAAGCAGGTTCACAGCATAGGAAATAAAACCTAGGTGAATAAAATGCAATACGGTGGTTAGTTGAGCAAGTCAGTCTGGTCACATATTTTTCTACACTATTAGTGCATAGGAACAGACATGAACAAAAGGAAGGTGACATCACCTGTCTTGTCACCTCCATTTTGTACGTGCTAATTTTTGCAATGTTGCTAACACATCTTGATGTAAAAGATCAGGCGGGTTTCAGCTTAGTAGAGACAGGTGAAGGTAGAATGGCATAGAGCGGCATTGTAGAGTTCATAAATATGTGCATACTACCTACCCAAGTGAGCATGTGCGGGCTTACGCAAGTCAGGGAGCATTATTTACAAAAATAGGTGGGACATAAGTGGGACGTAAGTGGGACATACGTGGGACATAAGCGGAACACAGTGTGTCAAACAACACACAGGAAAGTGGTACAGGCACAACCAAAAGTTGCCATGTTCCCACCTGTTCTCCCTCTGTGCTTCATCCAAGGGACGGTCAAATTTGCGCCTCTGCATTTCAAGCAAAATTCGCCTGGCCTCCTCGACAAGGCGCTCAATGCCAGTGGCCGCTTGACCGAGGCCCAAGCCATGCAGCTTCAGGTGGTCCACAGCATCTGAAAAAGTTTTATCACACGTGGCTTCACTCGGTGCACTGCTATAATGCCATTTTCTTTACAAAGGAAACTTCTTGGCAACACTTGCTCAGCTCGCTTCAAAAACTCAAGATACTGACCCATTGATTTCCCACAGTATCGAACACACTTCTAAATTCTTAACCAACCAACCCCTACATTCCAGCAGGTTTAACTACGCTGTCATTTTCACACATGATGCAACCAATTCCTAGCCACAGGAAAAATTCTTACCTTTTGCCTGCCTGCCAACCACCAGCCCACTTACACATTCCACCCAGTCCCATCCCTTCCCGTCCTGTCCTGTCTTGTCCTGTCCTGTCAGGTTCCCATCCTGTCTTGTCCTGTCTGAAGCCACTAGCTTATTTAGTGGCCCTAGCCCCATCCTGCACCGTCCCGTCCCACCCCATCCTGCCGCATGCATAAGACTCGATCGACTTCATAGGACTTGAGCTAAAAAGTCTGAGTGCACGTAGCCAGTGTGTATTAAGAAGTCCGTACCAATGATTTCCTTCCAGTACTTGTTGGCAAGCTCCAGCAGATCCTTGGCTCTTATCAGCAGCTGGCCGGTTTCTTCGGCAACTCCCGGTAACGTTCGTACCATGTCTCTCGACTGGAGCGTGCAACGGAAAAGTTGAGGATAAATATCGAGTGGAAGAATCTTCAAAAATAAATCATCCATCTGGCCACTGAGAGCCATTCCATTCCCCAAAAAGTTTCACTGAAGCACTAAATTTATTTTTATTTGTGACAGTAGCGAGACACAAACGTAAGTAGTACTACACACACACTGTCGGAGGAATCAAAAACCACTAATATATCCCAAGGTTTGAAACGAGGCTATCAGCTCGTTATGTTTTATGGTCAATAAGTTGGAACTTGTGCACTGAAACGGGGAAGAAGGCATACCTAACAGCTGTCTACTAGCTCCATCTGGAACACTTGTATGTATTTGCTTTTATCGTACAAGCCAGTGTATCTGGCAGAATGTTTTTGTTGCCGTCACGTTTTCTCTCACTTGTAATTATGAAATTTTCTTCAAAATCTAAAGCATCACTATTTTCTGCTTACTGAGAACTATTCTAAACTGAAGCACTATTTGCAGAGTTGTGGGTGGGCATAAAGTGATTTAATAAATGACCTCTTTTTATTGTTTATTTTCTTATATATTTAATACAGTAGCGCACCAGACTAAATACACTTAGGGTTTTTTTTTTTGCGTTGTTGTTGTTGAAGAAATCAATCAATCACTAAATTAATATACCGCTATGTGTTCTAGCTGTCTGCATTCTTCCGCTTTTGGCTACAATTGGTCCACTCTCACACATCACTCCATCTAATACATGAACAATGGTTGATTGATTGATTGCAGGGTTTAACGCGCCGAGCAATGCAGGCGATGAGGCGTGCCGTAGTGGAGGGCTCCGGATTAATTTTGACCACCTGGGAATCTTTAACATGCGCCGAAATCTTGTACACATGAGCATTTTTGCTTTTCATGCCTCCATCAGAAAAGCGGCCGCCACGGCCGGGAACTGAACCCGCGTCATGAACAATGGTGTGCACTAGGACATTCTTCAGATCACAGACTACAGCACTAGGTGATATTCAACGCTTCCAACTGACTGAAACACTTCGTTATTTATAAAAGGAAACATCGAAAGTTATAATCCCAAGAGCCGCTATCTGGCAAAAGCTCCAGATTATTAACGGGCTGTGCTTTAAAAAAAAAAAAGAAAGATGATTAAATGTCAGATAACAATGCCATTGTGTTCTTGCAAACTGCGTCATAAGATAACATTGAGTTAGCTGATTCGTTAAAGGTGAGACTTCAGATCTCTCACCCTTTCCAGGAGGATGTCGGCCTGCGTCTCCAGGTTGAAGTGGAATGAGAAGTTTGACAGGACCTGGTTGCCACTGTCCACAAGGTGGATGTAGTTGTCGAGATCGGTCTGAAAAGAGGAACCAGTGATACCTCTGACCAGGGTGTACAAGTTTCTAACAAGCACAAACTGAGCATGCGTGGTGGTATACATGATCCCTCTTGAATTAAAATATTCATGACCAGTGCAAGACCATAACCGAAACACTCGCTGGTACACCTACACTAACAAACAAACTGGTCCCACAGGCTATTACCTCTAGTATCACTTTTTGAAGAAACATGCAGATGTTTACAATTACAGCTTACAACTTTGTTGTCTTCAATGATAGCCTAGAACAATGCACCAGTAAAAAGTTTTTGTTTTTGCAAGGATTGCACTGCCACATGTCGTCTTTGCAGCTGACAGCTAAATGCACATTCCGAATGTTTCCTTTCTTGGCAACTCACCAAGGTGCCAAACTGCAGAGGGTAGTAAGCTGACCATCACACATCTTAGTTATCCTGCAGTGTATACATACCTTAACAAGAGATAAAACACATCTCACTGGGGATTTCCCATTCTATACTACCGTATTTCATGGTTTTTGCTATTTGAGTTTTCAACTGCTCTCCCACAAACGATTCAAATTGGATTTTAAGTGCCAAAGTTACACATGGGCTATATTATGCACCATGGTGCAAGGGCTACAGATTATTTTAGACCACCCGCCGATCTTTAGTGTGTGCTGAAATCTTGATACAGAGCCATTCAGAAGAACAGTCACCGTGGCTCGAATTGAACTCGCGTCCTTGTGCGACAAGCGGCGACTTTGCACCTGACGCACCCACTATCCCCTTGTAGTGAGTTGCTCAGCATTCATTACCCCTGGCGCTCACCCTCATGATGCGGGAGGTCTCCTGGATGGCGAGAAGGTGAATCCAGGGGGCCGAGATGATGTCGGTGGCATTCAGCCGGTTCAGCAGAGCCAGCATGTGCTCCACTTCGTCCAGTAGCCGTCCCGTGCAGTCGTCATCGCAGGCTGGAATGCAATTATGTCAAGGTACATTGAGCTGGCCAACGACAGTCACCTGAAGTCCAAGCCGAAGCCAGTTACACCAATTTACCATGACATAAAACCCCTTTTAACCTCCTCCCCTGCAGCAAAGTTCTCTTTAACAAACATCCCTGTCAACAGCTGGCCACTTCTGTCATCACAAACTGAAGTCAAAGTAAGCCATACTGATCCATCATGACATGAAGCACTTGTAATCTACTCGTTTGCAGCAGTTGTTTTTAACAATTTTTTTTTTCGCAGCGGGCACCACATAGAGCTTTACACAGTGTAACAAGCACAGCTTGAAGGCAGCTCCACTGTTAGAGCTAACAACACGTCCAAATAAGCAAGCATTTTCCAACCTGATGTTGTTGAACATAAACAAGGTTTGTCAGCTTAATCCTGTTTCTGCTATAACCCCCTTCCAATATGCTGTCCAATTAAAGTTTTTATGCCATCTTTGGTATAACTAATACTCTGATCACTTATTTATATATATATGAAATGTAATTTATGAATGCATTAGCATTACCATAAGCTAGCATCACCATATGTTATACTCATATAAGTGTATTATCCAAGCAAAACTAGTAAGCTTTTTACACATTCAGATGTGGCCACTAAGAAAAGGAAAGGAAAAGGGCATAGGAGGATTAGGATTAATTTTTGTTTGTAAAATTTAAAATATCAAATTAGGCCTGTTTCTGCCACTACACCTGTTTACTAAGCTAGTCTATAATAAATTCACGTGGTAAAACACTTCAAAAAAATTGTTATACAGCTACAGGTGAGACTTCCCAAAAGGTTGAACCAATGTATACATAAAGTCGTAAACATACGCGCATTAGGTTCTGATGGGACTTTTCAGCAAATGAAGACCTTTTAAGGTTGTAGCAGTCAAAACAGTCATGTTCCAAGCAACCACGGAATGATCATGTGCGAACGTCGAAAGCCAGCCTCAAACCTTCCAATCGACATCCTAGCAACTGGATGTACAAAGGATATACATTTCCGCATGTCCAATGGACATCTATCCATGGACTGTCCAAAGTTACCATGCAAGCCTCAAATAAGTAATGGCCTAAACTGACGACTAAGAAGCAAAAATCGGAGAAACAGCTACTCTGCTTTTCATTAAGATTTTGAACATCAACACCCTACTTGTATAGTGCACTTAAATTCTCTATTTCTGAAAATAGCTGATTGAATTTTTGAGAGCGCCTTTCAGATTCGCGACATGATCTTAAGGCCTATACCAGCAGTGAGGTCGTGCTCATTGTACTGGATTCAGCCTTTTCTGCTGAATTTAATTTGCATGACCATGTCCTGAAAAGATAACCTTTAAGCCTTCGACGTCCAAGGACTCAATCGCATCCAACTACGGCCAGGCATGTTTGGTGCTTTGGACTTGTGGACATCCAGCAATGGAGTCAAAGGGTATACACGGTGCCGCCGACAACCGGGAATCAAAGTTACCCCAAAGCACCAAATCATGGCAAACAGCAGCAAAAGAAATGCTACTCTGCTTCACTGAGTAACAATGCAACTTGTAAGTGCAACGTTTAATCTGTGTGTTACTAAAATAAAGCCTACTTTTTAAACTTTTTTTGAAGCCCCTCACCGACTCGCACGATGATCGCTTTAGGGTAGGGTAAATAAGAATTGAGAACCGTCTGCATTTGTACCTGGCAGTTTAAGCAGCCAACTTTTTTTTGACAGAAATTAAGTTTAAGCAGCCAATTTCTAACAAATTGAAGCCCTTTTTGCTCGGCAGCCGTCAAAGCACTCACATTTGCATCCGTACTCTGTGAGGATGTTTCGCGCTGGACAGATGGAGCAGTCGCGACCCGTGATGCCAGGCAGGCAGTGGCAGGCTCCCGTGATGTGGTCGCAGCGGTGACCTTGCGACCCATACGGGTTGCACTCGCATCGCTTGCAGCGGCCTCCGTCTACCAGCGGATTGCCAAAAAACCCATCGGCACACCTGCACGAAGAAAAATTACCTCTGAAGTGCTGTTGATAATTTATGGCATGAGTAAAGACACCTCTGTGAAGAAAACTGCTTTTTTGAGGTGTCAGTACAAATTACAGTACAGGTAGGTGAAGTGACTTGCTTTCGTGTGCGAAAAAACTAAAGCACAATTGCTTTGCTGCACACATGCCAACAGTTGGCATAAAAAAAATGCGTGACTACACTGCTTGCAGTCTCCTTTCTTTATTTTGTCCTCATCCCTACACTGTTCCACTGACATGTTACTCTTCTACTTAGTTGCTCTGTTTCGCAAGCTTCGCCTGTTTAAGTGAAAAGCGTTGTTACTAACAACTTGTGACGAAATAAGAAATTCAGAATTTAAATCTTGTACAAGTCTATGAGGAAAACAAGCTACCACATGCATTGTAAAAAAATAACTGAACACACTATTCTGTGTAACACTTCTTTCAATTGCCCCAAATTGTGGGTTTCACGTAGCGATACGTGTCAGCTGTATGCTTTTTATACCACAGCTAAAAGCAAAATAAATGCGTGAGTAATTGCAACTGTGTGAGAATCCCAATTTCTTCCAAAATGCTACAAAAAAAACAGCTTACCTTTGGTGCAGTACAAGAACTCCAGCAAGCAACAATACCGAATAAATAAAAGGTAAATTTGAAAAAAACACTTCAACGTTACAACTTCCCAACTTAACTAGGAATGCAACAGTTGTGCTGTTGGAAGATTTAACAAAATGAATATAAATGACACGGCATGGCACTACTAAGGTATTCACATTTTTCAACACAAGTGTAAAGAAAAAAAAGTAGTTAGGTAACTTTGAGTACAGTAAACAACGTCACCTCTCACAACGCCTCCAGTGTAGCCTTCCTGGCAGTCAGTGCAGATGTAGTCTGGTCCATGGGTCTGGCATGTGCTACTGAAACTGGTGGCAAAGAGAGAGAAAAAAAGCCATTAAAAACATTTTGTAGCAACTCTAGCTTAATTATAAAACCATAAATTTTCCTTTCAAAATTCCCACTGTAGTGGGCAATGAGTACATGCGCTCCAACACTGGGCATCTGGACAATTCTGCGAAGGCAAGCGTACAAAATGGTAATGTCCAAAGGGTGTGCTAAACATGCCTATTTTTGAAGTCTCTCCCAAGAGTGGAATTTGGTGGAAGCCAGCATTGGCATCCAAAGTTCTGCCTCAATGTCTTCTTTTTAAATAGCTCTAAATGCTCGCGTTTCAACGAATTGTTAATATGTCTTAGGTGTAAACAAAGTGTGATGTTGCCATTTTTTTTCACCACTACACCCTCCAGTTATAATTCAGGCCAATATTAATGAGCATGCAACCTCTGGTCCATAGGTTTCCCAGGACTGGTGAACCTTTGGACTGGTATTCATGTAGGAAGACATAAGAAAATTGAGCGTTGGGCTGTGTTACAGGCAGTCCTTGGATGGTCCAGCCCTGATCGTTGATACAGTCCTTTTAACAATTCCTAATGCTCTCAAGATGTACAAGCCCCAATGAATGGATAAATATGCACTTTCGTAGCAGGAGAGTGCCAATTTTTTAAAAGCATATACGAGGAGGGCCAGGCGTAACTAGGGCACACAACTGCCATCGTCATAACCATGCGACAAAATAAAGTAAATGAGGCATACTTAATTTGGAAAAAGCAAATAAGAAAGTTGTAATCACTAAATTCTTTAAGACATAAATAAAAATACTTTTTCTGCCAGCAGCTTGCTGAAGAAGGCAGGTTAAAAGAGAGGCTTTCGGTTTCTGATTGCGGCATTGCAATAGAGAGTTATAGCAGAGCAGAGAACCGGTCCCGGGTACTACACTGTGCACGCACAGAGAAAGCAAAACTGGTTGTGCACATTCGCAGGTGTACCGGGTACCGTACTGGGACTGGTACTCCGCTGTGCCATAACTCTCCAATGAACAGACTGCTGCACAACCCAAGGTTGATCAAAATACTTGCTTTTCATTGTGCAAACTGTCTGAGCCACAGAAGCACTTCTCCTAACCTAGACAAAGGGTCACGTAGTACCTGTTTGTGGGCAGGGGACAGGCACAGGGCAGGCAGGGGCCTCGAGACGGGGTTCCAAAGAAACCCTCCGCACAGCGCTCGCAGTGGTCGCCCACAGTGTTGCCACCGCAGTTCTGTGCATGAATCAAAGGTTTTGCGACTGCACATAGACGGCTCACGCTTTACACCAGCAGGCAGGAAACGCAGCCACAGGCGGCCGTACAAAATGCACATGCCAAACTTTAATAAAGGGGCCATGAAGACAAAATACAACTTTGTTCAGTTTAAAAGCCTTTTGTAGCTCATTGAGCTCCATTCCAGCCACAAAAGGTGTTTTTTTTTTCTACAAAAAAAAACACGCAAGGAATGATGAAAAACTTTTTAATTTCACGCAGCGGCGACATAACATGCACAGGGGTGACGCATATGGGCCAGCCCTAGAAATGTAGTTACCAGTGTGTAACTGCATGTGGCATTCAATGTTGAATTCCAATGGCAGATCAGAAGCCCTTTCGGAGCAGCTTTTTTGCACCGTCTGGAGCAGACACCACGTTCCAATTGCAAATCGAGGGCAACCAACTCCTGTTCAATAATAGGTCGAGAGCACCGCTGCAGCCAAGATTGCTCCGTGGAGCACGAAAAGTTGCTCCCCCGAAATTGGTGAGTCGGCTGGAACTCGCGGGAGGCCTTTCATTTCATTTCATTTTGTTTCGCCCTCAAGCGCAGTCGCATTACAGAGGGGAGGCCTTGTCTTCTTTCATGACGTTGTCACCATCTGTTTCCGCTCTACTCTCTTTTTCAAGTTGCCATGGCGCCCACTTGGGCAAATACACGCAACGGCCACAGTCACAACAGGAAAATAGATGCTGCATGGTGTGTCACGTTCATGCTTGCTACTAAACGAAAGCGAGTGCGACAGCTGAGACTTGGAATCAAGTGGCGAGGAGCCCAGCTCAAATGACGACTAGGTGGACATGGCATATAAACACGCCTTCAGCATTTAATTTTTCCACCTGCCTGCAAAAAGGCCAACGAACTTTCATCACGGGCACCATTAGATACCGTCGAGACCGCTGAACTTTCTTCAACGGCTTTTTTGCCGATGAAGATACTTTAATTGAGACCTGACACGAAAAAAAATGCAAATGCTTGCAGGGAAGCAGACAATTTTGCACGGGACCGACTGTAAAGGCTGCCGGGAAATTCCAGTTCCCGTCATGGCTCTGGCGGGAGTGCATGCATTCCAAAGGCAGTTTCGAAGCACCTGCTCTTTGAGGGAGCAGCATGCTCTGCAGTGGAGCTCAGCAACAGCTCCCAATCTGCCATTGAGAATCAACACAAGTGATATGATCAAACGGAACCAGAGGCCCCACTACAATCGCCCAGTCATGTTTCCTGGTGATGGCTTAGGCCGATGGCCAACAGTTGCACAAACAAGACTCTGCAATGTCACAGAAAAACCACCACAAGGTGACTAAGGAGTCGCCACTGCCTCATCTGCTTTCGTTAATACCTCAATTATTTGTTTTAAGCTTGTGATGCAAATGGTGTCATTGTCATCAGGACAAAGGGATCTTCTTAATGAACCTAACTTGTATTTTGTCTTCATGGCCACCTGCATTGCACTAAACTTACGATGCAGACGCCGGTCTCCTTGTCGCAGAGGTGCGTGCGGTTGTTGCAATCGCAGGGCTCGGCCCAACCAACCAAGTCCAGGATGTCTCGACTGTTGAGGTAGTTAGGCTTGAACTTGCGGTAGTAGCCATCAGCTGGGTCCTGCGAGCACAACAAATGACCAGTAAGTACCGGCGCCCTCACACTGCCCAAGTGGCATATTCGGTTCCAAAAAGGCTGACCTGGCAGGAGGTTCCGGTGTACTGGATTGGGCACCTCCCTTGCTCGACACCGTAGGCCAGGTAGGGGGTCACTTCGTCGTGGTCGAGCGGTTGGGCGATCTCGAGAGACACATCTTTCAAGCTACAGTTACGTTCGAGTGAAGAGGGGAGATAAGAGTAAAAAGAGGTTATGCTACGTGGTTGGGAAGCGTGAAATGTGCAATTTCAGCTAACACAGCTGGAGAAGTTTACACAAAAATATTTCAACAAAGTGGCAATTTGAGCTAATTGGTACATTTTGAATCAGTGAAGAATCAGTGCACAAACAGTATGAAAAGGACAACAGGACAAGAGAACTTCCTCCTGGTGTCCTTCCCTTCGTCCTGTTCACGCGCTGTTTTTGCACAAAATATTCTTTTCTTTTTTCATTACGTTTCAAAGTACATATCTTTCATTTTTATACAAAAATGAAGAATTTGTAAGCAGTCAAGAATGAAGATGCAACATCAATGAAAGCAAGAAAAAAGTAGACAACTGGAGAACTGTAAGACACGATTAAACAAGAACAGCACAATCTTTATAAAATAAGAGGCAAGAAATTGAGCAAGCGATGCCAATTGCAAATAAGGAGGCGCTGAAATTCAAACCAATGCACTCGTTTTTTGATTGCCTGCTGCAACATTATTGTACTCATACCAAGCACACTTAAACCAACATGTCCCAAAAAAGCCAAGTACCTCATTTTTCTTCTTTTGACCACCATGCTGTCTAATGTCCTTTTAGTTGGACTTCCAAAAATTAATAAGTGTTGCGGCCCCCAGATCAAGCAAACACAGATCACCTGCACTCATTGCAAAGACTAATTTTATTTAAAGAAAAAAAAAAAAAAAACTAAGTTTTAAGGTCTTTCCTGAATGAGATTCTGCAGACATTAATCAAGTCATGGCTTTGAAAGACCTGTGTGCGACCCTCTCTCATGCGCACATACCTGAAAAACCTGGCATCCGGGCCGTCATTGGCTCTGATAAGGATTTTCTGGACATTCTGTAGGGCAACCATCAACATGCTCCTAGTCACAGGAACTTGTGGATTGTCCACTTGGTACCAGGCATCCTGGAATGTAAGAGGACCTTCACTTAAACCATATTTTTCCCAACCCTTTCTTTTACCAGCTGTTTATGTAATGCTAATGTCAGTGAACAGAAATAAGCCACAACTTGGCTATATCTACTTCTTGCTGCAACTAATTTCATAAGTGGATGTAAGAAAGAGTAGGCCTCGTTTTAAAGATCTTGATAGTGTTTCCTAACACAGTGATAGCTTTAAAATAGATTAGGCCCATTTACAACGTTAATTCCTTATGCCTGTGTTATTAAACCACAGTTTTCTATCTGCGAGTGATATATTCCACCTACCTTTTTCTTAATCCCTTTTTTTGAATAACTATCTGGCTGTCTAACAATGATCTATGCCAGTGCACCAAGCATGCTGAAAGCTGAAAGGATGTTTCAACATATTCAGTCAGTTTTTCTTGCAGGGAATGCGCTTCTCAAGTGTTGCCTTTCTACCAGCCTTCATGCTTGCTATACCAAACTCTGAGAACTTCCCAGTAATCTGTTGGGAATTCACTACCTCGAGGCTCGATGTTGTCCCTATCATTTGGCTGCAATGCAGAAAAATTAAAGCCGTTCCACTCAACGTGAAAGCTGTCGGAAAGTGATTCGCCATAATGGGCTGTGGCGCCGTTATCCACTCACTGCTACCACCCAATGCAATTTAAATTTCCCGTATTCGCAGCGCTTGCACTCCCCCTGCTTGAAACTGCGCCAGCAGGAGTTCTGTTCTTTTTGTGCTTGCTTTTCCTCCCGCATGTGCCGGCATTGCACTGCCCCTCTTATTTCGCTTACTATCGTAAAAACCAACCCAACGAGCGTTCATTCATAACTAAATGAACGCAGGCGCTGCCGGTTAATTACGTATATTTTGCCTCAAATGTACCCGCAGTTTTCTTTGCGCTAACAACGGGGAGATGTATGACAAGCGTCAGCGGTTCACTAGTTTTGAATGCTTGTGACTATATAAACCACTTGGCTTTCAAAGCTTCTGTAAGACACCACTACGACAGAACGCTGTGTGGCTCTACTTGGGTCCAGTGAGTGAGCTTCGACGACAAGGCAAGCCCCTAAAGTGCTCCGCACTTAAAATAAGTGCTCAGGAATCATACCTCATGGATAGGGACATAGTAGAGGCCATCGGGGGAGAGTTGAGTTGGCTGGAAACCCAGGAGGATGCGATGGTTTCCTTGAAGGAACACCAGCGGATACTGGCGCAACATGGCTTCAGGGAACACGTCACGGGCGTCGCTGTGCACCCTGAATGTCAGCTTTCCATTGTACGCGAGCACCTGGTGATGGTGAGAAAATACAGGAGGCAGGAACTTTGGAATCGCACACCTGATATGAGGGTAGTACCATTTCCCCAAACGAATTATATTTGCATTGGCACATAGCATTCTTCCATATTAAACAGAAAAAGCATCGATTTTTCAGGGTGGAGGTTTACGCGATATGCACTTCGTGATGCTTATGTCTATGGGTAAATGCTGTGTAGTGTTTTTTTTTTTTTTTACATATTTTTTTGGTCTGCTGTGTTTGTATACATTTAGTAAGAAGCTTAAAGTGCGGGAAAAACTTTGTCTGCCATTGCCTGCCCCACTTTTGTTTTAGGTCCAAGGCTGCTGTTACAGAGATGTTTTCGAAAAAGTAGATTTGGTATATTACGTGATTGTATACGTTTTGTTTTCAATTAACATTTCATGCATGTGTGTCGCCGACGCTGCCAGTGGGCCCCCCGGGCCCCGTAAAGCTGTGTCTAGCAGCTTTTATGCCAGGGTGGCCTTAAACATTGTAATGTTGAAAATAAAATTGAATTGATTTGATTGATTTGAAGAGATGTCTCCGCTGCACAACATGCGAACTTTCAAGCTTCACCACACAGTCTACCCCTTTTGGTTGGCTTTATGGCCCAATGTTAAAGCTATGCAAAAAAGCTTAACACAAGCAAGCATTGCATTAAGGGGGACATGACTTTAAAACAATTTATTTAAATTGTTAAGTAAACTCTATGAAACTTGTCAGGCTTGCTACTTTTTTCTTATGATTTTGAATATGGCATTATTTTGTGAGTAAGCCAATTAGTTACCAAAATAATTAGAGATAATTAGTCATTTTTGGAGGAACCATAGACAAAACAGCATTGGCCATAAAGATGTAATCTTTATATTTTCCAGTACTATGAACCATGGTGAGTGCAATAAGTGAATCGGTTTTTTTATTCACTGCTTGGAACTAACTTTATAGCTCATTAAACTGTGATGTTTGAAATGGGCACTCAAAGTTTAATGACACCAAATTTCAACGAGTTGTAAAATTAGTTCCCATCGGTGCATCAAAAAACCAATTCTCTTATTGCACTCACCAGGGTTCATAGTATTTGAAAATATAAAGATTACAGTTTTATGACTAACACTGTTTTGTCTGTTGTTACTTCAAAAATGAATAATTATCTCTAATTAACTTGGTAACTTGTTCACTGACTCAAAAAATAATGGCATATTCGAAATCAGTGGTAAAGAAGCAGCAAGACTGATAAGTTTCACATAGTTCACTTAAGAATTCAAGGAAGCTGTTTTGCTTCCTTTAATTGGTAAATACTAAATTGTTGTTAATTGTTGTTAATTTTGAAAGCAAAGGAAGCTGTTTTTCTTCCTTTGCTAACCCTGGCGTAAAACGCTACTTGTGTTAAATTTATGAGCTGAAAAAAAGAAAAGCTTTCTCTAAGTGAGTAAGGAATAAGTGAAGAATAAAGAGTTTCCTCACAGCATGAGTGAGGAATAAAGAGTTATCACTTGTCGGCAATGCTTGCAGTAAGGTCATACCAATCTCCAACATGCCTAGTCTCTTCTCAGTAACTGGAGAGACCAGCCAAATATACTTTCTGTATTCACAGCATAACGAAAAACCTGCATTTCTGCACGGAAAAGTACGTCAAATTCTCGTTCCACTGCTCTACCATCTTGTGTTAGCCCTCTCAGCACTGAAATTTGTATTTCGAGCAAAAACTGCTGTTCTGCGTGTTTTCGCACAGTTTTGGGCCTCAGAAGCATAGAAATAAAAAATTGAGCCTATAGCGCCAGTATTTATTCATTTTACAGGCATGACAATAAATTGGGCCATTGGGCAATTAAAATTTTTCTTTCCAGCAGAACAGAACTTCTTGTTTTCCTAAAAGCCCCGTCACCATACCCTGTGTCCACTAGAGCTTCTTCTTTTTCATAGCGTCCAGCTCCGTGAAAACACAACAATGGTGATGTCTACTGCAAGAGGCGTCCTTGAAGAACTCTGTACCAGCAAACTAGCAGTTTTGGTTTTGTTCTCAAGGCCCTAGACAATATCTAGTGTGGTGTCGTCAAATGACGACACCAGGAGCAAAAGGGTTAATGTTTTAGTTTTGTTACCATTTTATTATCAAACACTACTCCGTGAAAACCCACATGTAACAAGCCGTCACTACCAAAGTTATCTTCTTCCTTTTGTAGCAATGTCTTAGGAGAGCTCTATACACACTAAAGCAAATATATTCATATTTTAAAGTATTCAAGTCATTTCTCAATATTTGTAACCAAGAATATCTGCATTCGGCTCGCACAGCCACATTTGATATTTGCACACTTCTACCAAAAAAAGAGCGGCGAATTTACATGCCTTGTCTCCGAGAAACTGTTCAGGCAGAGACCAGTAGAGTGGCTGGTCTAGGACGTACGGTAACCGCAACATGGTTTGAACCAGGGTGGGTGCCGGGTATGACCTGGTACCGGTGCACTCGATCTAATTCTGGTTCCCCTGGTGTGGCGGTTACGTCTCTCGGTGGTGCCCCGACCTGAAAAATTATGACGGAATTGTGCATCAAAAAAATCCTCACACTGCTAAGATGGGAAACTTCTTGTTCAAATTCCAGTCTAGAAGTGAGGTGGAGTTAAAATGTGTGCTTACAAGGTGGGACATAAAATAAACAGCTGTAATCATTATTACCCTTGGTGATTAGGCAGCAGGGTTAAACAAGAGCATTCAATTTATGTTATTGGTATTGACTGTGATATTGAAGGGTAATGTGATGGCGATTACAAAATGTATGTGTCCTTTTACATCCAAAATCAGCAAGAAAACTATCAGTCTCAAAATTTTAAAAGCAGCATGGCACCAAGGTCAGGTCTTTTCGCAGTTTACAACTATTAGCAGAACACAAATTAATACATAAACAGTTACATATGTGCACAAGATGGGAATTGGTACACAATTATGCAGCCGCTTAAAACCTGTTTCTTATTTGCTTTTCTTTCTAGCATCTTTTTTTGCAATTTCTGTCTTAACATTTCAGCATTCCATCATGACAAAACTCTCTCTCTCTGTACCAAGACTTCTGTTCTTTTTGAAATGCAAATAACACATTCACTGCAGCCTTTCCTCAATTACAGAAGTTATTTTCTGCACAGCAAGCAGAGGTAAGCGAGTGCATGTGAGTGGCACTGAATTGAAGGAATGCATAAAAAAAATTAAAGCCATTCCACTCAATGTGGAGTGCAGAGCAGTGATTCGCCATAATGGGCTGTACCACCGTTGTCCGCTCACTGCTACCACCCAATGCAATTCAAATTTCCCGCCTTCGCAATGCTCGCGCGCCCCGTGTTTGAAACTGCGCCAGCGGGAGTTCTGTTCTTTTTGTGCTTGCTTTTCTTCCCGCCCATGCCGGTGTTGCACTGCCACATTTTTTTTCGCTTAGTACCGTAAAAACCAACCCAACAAGCATTTCTAACTAAAGGAACGCGGGGGATGCCGATTATTTACAAATATTTTGCCTCAAGCGTACCTACAGTTTTCTTTGCGCTAAACAACAGGGAGATGCATGACAAGCACCAGCAGTTCACAAGCTTCGAATGCATACGCCTATATAAACCGCTTGGCTTTTGAAGCCTCTGGGTTACGCCATGACGACAGGACGTCGTGTGGCTCTACTTGGGTCCAGCGAGTGAGCTACGACGACAAGGAGAGCCCCTAAAGTGCTTTGCACTTTAAAAAAGTGGCATTTGATTAGGTGCATATAAATGAGAGGAGTGTGGCCACCCTGGCAGCATGAGGCTCTCACCAGGCCCCAGACGCGATTGGCTTGCGTGCAGTGTTCGGCCCGGCCAAACATGAAGCACTCAGTGCATCCACGGGGGTTGCTCTCCAGCAGTGAGAAGGTTCGGTCTCGGCAGCGGTCGCAGTGGCGTCCTTCCACATTCACCTGCACGAATTGAGAGAGAAAAAAGGCTTTATGATGATGCAAATGTTGTACCGTGCAGGAGGCAAGAAAGATAAACAAACGAAAAATGGCTAATTTTGAAATTTGAGTTTCCCAAGCAACGAGCGCATTGTTTTGGTTGGTTTCTCTGTGCAGCTCTGAAGCTGTAGGGAAGAAGCCCAACATGTGCAAAACATGTCTGAAAACAAGCATGCGGGTGTCATATTTGGCTCATAGTAAAAAAAACTCCTTCGTCAGCAATTTTCTTTAGTGAATCAGCAGTCAGTGCCAGGATTGTGTGGCATTGTTGATGCTCGCAAGAGCAACCCTTGGCTCCAATATCACTAGAAGCATCAAACGATGTGTGACCTCAGAGTGTTTGGTCAAGAAACTCTTCACCAATGATTGAACAGTGGCTTTTGAAAGTAGGGGAAGACCACTAACTTGGTGGAAGGGACAAAATGACAAAATTTGTAGGCAAAAAATGGTCCAGGCTGCAGCGGACAGTTCGATGGGAGACGCCCTGTCCTGCAGTGGACTTGTATAGGATGATGATTATGGTGGTGGTGGTGGTGGTGGTGGTAACAGTGATGAAGATAATTATGATGACAACAATGATGAGATATGATGATGATGATGCAGATGATGATGAATACCCGAAGTGACAGCTCTGCCAGTGACACTCAAGCTTAAGCACCCTAGTGTGGTGCCACCCCCCCCCCCCCCCTCAAGTGTGGCCACTCCCCCTTGGTCACCTTGCAGGGGCACTGTCCCCTCTCATCGCACTGGCAGATGCCGTGGTTCTGGCAGGCACTGGGGTCAGTGCCCGCAGGGTGGCAGTCGCAGCGCTTGCAGTTCGGGAAGCTGTAGTAGCCGGGCCGGCAGTGGTCGCAGTGCTGCCCCTGGAAGCCCTCCAGGCACTGGCACTGGCCCGTGTTCTCGTCACAGTTGGGACTCAGGGAGCCCAGCTTGTTGCACTTGCACAGCTGCAGGGAGACGACGAGAAATTACGTTGATTGTTGCCGTGAAACAGTGCTCATTCAATCAGGAATGCTCTGTGATGGAACTCCACACATGTATATGCCTGCATGCTGGTGCCTAACTGATAGCAGAGATACAGGAACACCAATGTTCTCTAACCATGGCTTACTACAACTAAACAAATTTCCCTAAGCAACGTTACCCTTTGCAGTGAAGTAGGATGAAATTTTTAAAAATTTCTCCACTTACAAGCAAAGCAAAGTATTATTTCGCATCGACAGTTCCTTAATATCAATCTGCGTGTTGTAATACTGTGCTGCCCCGAGTATATGGCTCTGAAGGATTGCAGCTTTCTTTGGGAGGCCTCTCTGATTGACAAGCCTTAGATAGCGTGTAAAAACAGTCGTTCTTCTTGGACAGGAAGCAGAACAAGCGTGTGCAAAAAGAAGAGAGCCATTGAGTCTGCACTTCAACCAAATCATTACGGGTGGTAATCAAAGGGCATAAGCATAAAGAAATCACTACTTTGACAGAAATCACCAATTCCAAAGAGCCATTTTTTATGCATTACTCGAATGGCTAATGTTCCTTCTACACCTTAGAATCACCACGAGTTTGGAGCCATGATTCAGTGACAAAAGCCAACCTTGTGAAATCAAGCTTATTATAAAATAGAGCTCAGCTTTACCATGTGACCCAATGTTGAGCTGCTGAGTGAGCAAAGGTTAAAAATTTGACCTCAACCTCACTTGATGAGGTTTACGTTGAATAAATAGAGGTCATGAATTTGGTGCCTCAAATTAGGTCCATGGCATGTATTTCCCTATGCCAAAAATGGAGGG
Source organism: Haemaphysalis longicornis (assembly GCA_013339765.2). Classification (NCBI taxonomy): domain Eukaryota; kingdom Metazoa; phylum Arthropoda; class Arachnida; order Ixodida; family Ixodidae; genus Haemaphysalis; species Haemaphysalis longicornis. The sequence goes on from CM023457.1 coordinate 26,960,402, forward strand.
GCAACACATCTAAACTAACAATGGCAATTCAACATGTGTACGCATTTTGCTGCCCTACTAACTCCTCAATATTAATTGTTTGCAGCGATCTACAAAGGCCTTATTTATATTTGCCTACTACCTTTTAATTGCGCTTTTCTGAAGCAGGGAAAGAAATATGAAATCTTGAATACAATAAATACCACTCACCAGGCACACAGAGATAAAAGAACTTACCATACCTACTTTTAAAGAAAGTTGAGAGAAGAGCGAAAGCTTTCTCACACCAAAATCGCATCAAAAGTGTGTCGAAACCTTCGTTAAAAGTGCATCCAACCTTAGCTGAAAGTGCGTCTGATCAATCGCCAAACCTTCAAAGACAACCCACGCGATGTTTTTTTGTCCACTAAGTAAACGCTTCTACGAACAATCTAAATGTATACTGATACGTGGTTTATGCGATAAAGGCACACTATCGTACTCCTTCTTCATGATCGATGCATGCATTACCTTATCTGGAGCCGTTCTTGTCTCGCGATTTTCAAGTAACCTGACACAACGAAAGCCCGGTATCATGCCAGTTTCATAGGTCCAGAGGTCTTATCAGAGCTTTTTGGTTGACCAACTGGTCTATGGGGAAATGCATTAGTTTTTTTTAGAGAATGCCATTGGTCTACAAAGGCCTTATTTCTATGAAAGCTTTCACTTTAAAAAAAAAAATTCTGAGCAAACTTCAATTGGATACACAGCCAACCAGCAGCCGTTCTCACCTTGCAGCCATCAACGGGGTGGTAACCCCAGGCCCCCGTGTTGCAGCGATTACACCGGGGACCACCCGTGTTCTTGGGGCAGATGCAGCGGCCGGTCTCCTCGTCGCACACATGGCCAGGAGCTTCACACGGCTCGCAAGCTACGCAACAACAAAAAAAATTAAAAAAAGGCATTGACCTTGCATCAGGAACACTAGTATGTTAACTATTTTAGCCCTGATATTTTCATTTCAAGCAAAACAATGTTTTACGAGTTTTGTGATAAATTTGAGGGCCCCATAAGCCGGCAAACAAAAAATAGAGCTGGTAGTGCATTATATAATTTATTAATGAGGTAATTAATTAGGACATCTGGCAAAAAGGTAAAAACAAATTTTGTGCTGAGCATGTTTTCCTAAATTATAATAAAAAACAAGCTTCGTAGTGCACGTATTTATCGATTTACAAGTAGGGGTGTGCGAATATCACATTTTTCGAATACGAATCGAATATCTAGCTTCGAATATCGAATAATCAAAAATAGAAGCTTTTTTTCACTAATAAACTTTTATTTCACCATAATTGTGATGAAAACAATGTACTATAAGAACAAAATATGTGATTGCACAAGAATATCAATATCTGCAATATAGTTACCGTTATGACAGACTGCTGAAACTTAGCTTTTCAAATCACAAGTGTATTGCACAAAAAAAATTCACAGTTTAAAACAACTGGCAACAAACATTAAAAGTTGTCGTGCAGAAAGATGAGTTGTTCCACGTGATCAGGAAGCAGGCGCTCCCTTTTTGCAGACACAACTTCACCTGCCACAGAAAACGCTCTTTCGCTCGGCACCGAAGTGGCTGGTATTGCCAGGTATTTGAGGCAAAGCTTAGCAAGACTGGGGTACCTGAAGGAGCCCACCGTCTGCCACCAGCTACATGGATCACTCTCTTTTCCTAGTAACGCCTCCTCGGAATATGCAGCAATTTCCCATTCCGATGAAGAAAGGGCTTCATTTCCCGCTTGGCTGTTTGCCAGATCATCAAAAGCATCCCGACGTCACAGGAAGGCTGCGCAGACTGTTTTGGCTCTTGCTTCCTAGCTTCTGAGTCAGTCGTATCCACTCTAGGAACATAGGCCGAATCTTGAAGCACCAGATCTTTTAACCACATCATGTTCTGTTTGTTCGGTTGAATATTGTCGACTTGAACGTGGATCCAGAAACATGGCCAAGCATGCTTCCTTGTCCTCTGCATACAAAGGGAATCTTGTTTTGATGGAAGCAGCCAGTTCTTTATGGAATTCAGTTATGCCACTGAAGTTGCTAAGACAGTTGAGGCATTCCAAAAATAATTGGCACTTGAGCAGAAAGTGAAGGATATCTTTCTGCACTAGCAATCACAGTAGCATCATAAGAATGGCTTCAGTACTTTGACATATTCAGAGGCCCTCCTTCCATTCTTGTGAGCTAAGGCCATCAATGCTGCTGTTCGATGTGGCCAGCTCAACAGTGACGCTTCCTTCATATCCAAGAGGCGGGACAGCATCAAGTATTGGCTGTTCCATCTGGTTTCCACATCTTGCACTAGACGAAGGGGATCTTGCCAGTTCTTTTTTGGTATTCCTCTAGCCGCCTTTGTGCTGATGAACTGTGCTTATAGTGGCCAACAATGTGCCTAGCCTTCTTGCACAAACGATCAATAGAAGGTGTGCAGGATATTGCGTCATTGATAGCTAGCTGCAGGGTGTGAGCGAAGCAGGCGCGCTCAGTCCAGGGGAGCCTCCTGACCGCGGCACGGATGTTACGTCCATTATCTGTCACGATGTACTTTTGGCAGTCGTCGGGTATCTCCCATTCATCGCACATGTCACCAAGCAATTCTGCTATGTTACCGGCGCTGTGGCTGGCAGCCATGTGACGAGTGGTTGAGCGTGAATCGTTTCATTTGAAAAGTCGGTGTTAAAAAGTGGCAAGTGAAGCTCACATAGCTTTCATTGGCGCGCGATGTCCACATGTCGCTGGTAAAGGCAACAGCTGCTGTTCCTCCTTCAAAAGCACTGCTCAGTTCGGCCTTCACCTTCTTCCGTGTGTCGTCATACAAGCGCGGAACGAGCGCGCGTGAAAGTGTAGTGCGCGATGGTAGGCGATAGTTTGGGACAGCCTCAGCCATAAGTTCTTTAACACCCGCGGTCCTTCAACAACACTGTAAGGGCTGTAAATCAAGCGCTACCATGGCAGCCACCTTGTTATGTAGAGCTTGAGTCTTTTTTTTCTGACAGTGGCTCCGCGCGGCGCACAAAGGCACTTAACGTTGATTGATCTTTCCCAGGCGCACCTGCAGCAATCTTCCGGTACTCCTTAACAGCGGCCGGATGCTGTTTCAGATGGTTGGCAAGCGTAGTAGTCATGCCTGTAGGCGTCTGAAGTGTTGCGCCGCATGTCGTGCACTGCGCCGTCGATGACGTTGTCTTCACAAAGTACTTCCAATAGCACTTTTTCTCTCCGCTTCGGCGTGGTCTCCGAATTGTTGCTCCGTTTCACGGACGGCTTGCCATAATCCTCCTCGTCTGCCATGGCACGCATCAGCAAACGTGCACAATATCGGGTCGTTGTATGTAAGCTTAGCCACAAAGAAAGTTAAAACATCGACGCACAAAGAAGCATGCCAACAAGCCTACGGCGCCAACGACGCGATGGCGATGACGATTGTACCCATGCTGCTATGCCAATGTCGATGAGCCTTGCCGGGCCTCACGGTCGGCGGCCGATTTTTCCTGTTCGATCTACGAACCGCTTCACGATGGCACCGTGAGGGGCCCCATAAAGCCCATGTAAACGTGGACTGAAATGTTGGATGCCATACGACGCCTTGCTCGGTTTCCCTGTCTCGGCCTGCCCGCGCGAGACGGCGAATTTCGCGGTGCAATTTCTGAAGTCGCTTGCACGTAAGCACTTCGGCCGAAAGAGCGGCGTGATGCGTGCTTTTGTGCGTGATCGATCGTTTGATTTTGGGGAGGCGTCCTTCGTCGGATTACGCAGTATTTTGCGTGACTCAGGGACCGAACGCTCTTGGTGTTGTCCATGAGCGCCTTTAATCAATCCGAATATTCGATAATAGCCACATATTCGAACCATTTCGAATATTCGAAATTTTTCGAATATATAGTTTTCGAAGCGAATACGAATATAACGTATTTAATATTCGAGTAATATTCGAAATTTTCGAATATTCGCACACCCCTATTTACAAGCTTTGGAATAAAACTAGGACCTCCGGTTTTTTTTAGCTCCAATGTCGTAGTTTTGTCATCCCAGTTTTTGTCTTCGTAGTTCTGTCTTCTTCTTTGTAACGTCCACCTCGTGCTAGAACGCAACTAAGGTGATGTCTATCACAACAGGCATCATTGAAGAACAATTCTCCAGAAAACTAGCAGTCTATGCACTACAGATACTTTTATGTGACATCAATTGACACCGCCAGGGATGAAAGGGTTAAAACACAAAAGAAATCTTAGCTGATCAAACAAGCTCCAGGATGTTACAAAACATTAACAAAGTTCAAAAATGATACTTGGAGTTGTGCTTGTTTCAAAAATATCCATTTCACATCCATTTAAGTCGTAGCATAGTTGCACTCACAAGGCCCATAACCAATGATGTGCAAGGAAACTAGTGCCCTCCCTTACGTGCACTGAGTCACATCTAGTCATCTGCTCTTACCTATCAGCGCTCACTCCAAATGAAAACTTTAGCCTTGATATAGTGCCTGGATTGGCAAGAGAACACCAAAAACTGACGCATGAGACATTACAAAAGGAATGTAGATTTAGGGCATGCAATGACAGGAACCCCAGCTTCGACACAAGATGAGCAGTGCGAAAGGGTAATTCTGTTGCTGAATTAGGAGAGCAGGAGCTTTAGACCGACCCCTGCAGCCATGGTGGGAGAAACGGTGGTAACCCGGCAGGCAGACGTCGCAGGCCACGCCGCCGACACCGGGCTTGCAGTGGCATTCTCCCGTTCGCTCGTTACACTGGGTGCTCACGGAGCCTGTGGCGTTGCAGCGGCAGGGTTCACAGCCTCCTGGAGACGCCAGGTTCCAGTAACCAGGCTGCGGGACAAACAAGCACAGACAAGAATATTAAAAGTCATTTATGCCAGGGGCAACACAATCATCTGATCTTCCATAACTCTCTTGGCATCAATATCTATGTCCTTGCCACTTGTTATGTCAGCCCCTTTTCTAAGTATTTTTACTCAATCATTGGTTGTTCCCTCAACCTAAATGTGATAATGTGATGAAGATTGTGACTCAACATATGTACAGTCTCATTCTTCATGATCTCAGAACCAAATGGCACTGTCATTGGTGCTGACCGGTCCTTTCAGCATAGCCTAGCTAAACCAACATACTGTGGAAGAGTCATCATCGTCATCATCATCCTATATCCACCCACTGCATGCAGGGCAAAGGCCTCCCCCATAGATCTCCAATTATCCCAGTCCTGTGCTAACTGCGACCAATTTGCCCCCACAAACTTCTTGGTCTCATCTGCCCACCTAACTTTCTGCCGCCCCCTGCCGCACTTGCCTTCTCTACGGATCCACTCTGTTACCCTTAATGACCAATGGTAATCTTGCCTTCACATCATCTTCCGTTCCAGTGGTCAAAGAGCATTGTGTGCAAAAATGCCGCCGGCCTCTGCTTTGCTATAAATACAGCTGGGCTCCTGAGTAGATGCCAGTTTCACATGCCACCTGTTTAACAAAGTGTGAGCTATCTGGAGCCCTATCTGCCTCTCTTAACGAAGCACAACCTATGGGCCATTCACTAAGCTCCATATTTTTCGTACTCCATGCCCCAACCCCAGCCAAAAATGCATAGCAATAGTTTAGAGATTTACAATTGGAAAAGATACATCGAGTAAGACAACAAGCCACACAGCGGGTGAATCGAAGCATTTGGGCAACAGGGCTTATCAGGAGAGAGCGTGAAAAAAAGTGATTCTAGTCACACCTACCTTGCACTGGCTACAGGTGCGGCCCACAACGTTGGGCTTGCATGGACACTGGCCATTATTTTCATCACACTCGGTGCTCAGGGATCCGTGGGGGTCACAACCACACCCTGGGACAAAAGGCAATATTCCTTAGCCCCAAATATGTCACGCAAAAGTTTGAGCTAGTTATGTCAGACGCATTCACTTCTATAAGATTGTGGAAAGAGAATTTTAATCTCATTTAATTAATAACTAAGCTTCTTCTCAAAATTTCATCCCTAGTAAATGCTCCGGGGATGCTAACTAAATGACAGAAAATTGTGTTTAGCTCCCTTGACACAGGAATCAAGCACGGAGATTATCGGTTGATCTAAACAAATGTGCTTGCAACCAACTGTCAATTTTTATAACCCAGAGCCAACAACTAGAAGCAGTGTCTTTTGCATCGTCATTGCTTTGTTAAAGAACATGTAATATTAGGGGGGAAAAACTACTTTACTCTATCCAAGGAGAAACTCTGTTCTTAAGCAGTGCTCAAGAACATTATTACACCCATCAAATAAAAAAAAGATATTCTGGATTCTGCTACACACACACTGCATGTTACAATGTGCATGTTGACCTGGCAGTTTATGGAGAATGCTACTATAGTCAAGTTATAGTGAATGAGAGACTGGGCCAATGCCAAGTTACGATGCACACAGTCATTGTCAAACCGTGGTGAGCGGAAGACTCAATAAGTGCTAAAAAGTGTCAAATTACTGCACCGAATCACTGTGAAACATAAAATCTGCATGCATTGGGTAAGGAGTCAATACCGAACCGCGACACATACAAGGCTCAAAGGACGCCGCGTTAGAGCAAGTGAGAAATTGCCGAGTTAGTGAGTGAGAAGCTCAGTCGACACCAAGTCACAGTCAATCTCCACTCACATTTGCAGCCGTCTGGAAGTATGGCGAATCCATAGTGTCCCTCGAGGCAGGAGTCACACAGGGTGCCAAAGACTCCCGGTCGACAGATGCAGTTGCCCGTGATCGGGTCGCACCTCTCGGAGACCGAGCCCCTGAGATTGCACCGGCATGGTGCACAACCACGCTCCACTCCTCCGAAGCCATCCTAAAAAAACAGGACAGCACACAAAAGCTAAGTGCAGTCTTCACAGAGTGCTTAAAAGTTGCACCAAAGATGGCCCCCCCCCTGTTGGGTGTATTGTTAGTGATTAGATTGGCAGGCCAGCGATGGCACAGTGGCCTATTAATTCTGTAATACCCTTCACTTCAAAAAGATGCCGCAACTGGCTGAGAACCTTGTAATATAAAAACCTAACTGTACTTTCTGACACAACCCCACCACCATGACCACCATGATGACCCAAATTAATTTCCATCTTTAAAACGCTGAGACAACACCCATTCTGCTGCCCATCTGTAAGGCTTGATGTGCGACACTTTCACTGCATACAAAAATTCCAATTGAGATACCTGTTATGGCCCCCTTAAAAAATGCCTTCCCACCAATAAACTTATGCGTAGTACTGAAAACTAAATTAAAGGGGATTGTTGTATAGTGCTTCATGGGAATAGAGTGCACCTTAACCCTTTCGCTGTCACTGATGTACTGGTACATTTTTGCGTTTCCCCCTGCAGTGTCACTGACGTACCGGTATGTTTTCCATTGTGCGTTCCGAAATTGCGCACACGTAAAATACTGCCATGCCTGGACTGTTCGCGCCATCTATCGAATCTTTTTAAAAGCTTTTATTATCGCTACCACAGAATTGTGAAACATACAGTACGAAGCGATTGCACCCACTTTTTGTTGCTGGGGGCGTGGTCGCTCCACGCACTCTACTGTCTCAGACCAAGTGACTACGTGGCGCATGTGCGATTACGGGTGCCAGTACATTGCAAGGGTTGTTCTGCCATTTGCCGCAGGTTTGCAGGCTTTTCTTTTTTGTGTTCACGCATCCGCTACGGCGCACCAAGTTAGTTGCGTGCGCCGTTGCTTCTTCAATAGAGGAAATGACTCGACCGCAGCTCTTGCTCGCTCGCCATGCTCTTGCTTGCCACTGTCAGCAGAAAACGAGATTGTTGTATCCATGCTGTATCCACTTTCCATCTCTATCTGCCTTCTTGATTTCCCAAAGCGATATTTTGGGAGTTGTGCAGGCTGCTGAAAGTGCTCCCTTCGTGTACGTGGTTACTTTCGGATGGCTTGACCACGCGGGTCCTTCGACTGCGGACAGGAGTGGTGGTGCTTTTCTAATTCCGAATATAAGCTGAGCTCAGATTCGAAATCCGAGAGCTTCTCACCCTCGGATGAGAAGCAACTGTGGACCTCACCTGACAAAGGGGCGAGTTCTGCAGTGTCAGATTAAGATGTTGAAACAGCGGCACTGTTGTCCCAGAAATGTGCACAGCAAACCAAAAATATGTAAAATAAAGGCAATTTCCCACCCACACTGTTTCCGTTCGACATGTCACATTCCAGACGCAACCATAATTAAATAAATCGCTACGCTCGTTCCCCGTTATTCCTGAAACCAAGCCAACATTGTGGGTACGTCACGGCCAGAAACACTTGACAGTGAAAGGGTCAAGGGGGCATTTTAATAAAAGGCTCTAGAGCCTTTATACTTTGATATCAAACTGCTTGCTTTGCCCCTGCGAAATTCTCTTCCCAGTAATGCACTTTTGTATGGTAGTGAAGCCAACTTCACAGGGGTGTATGCTTGCGCATTTCCACGTATTTTTATTTGGAAGTTCCTTGAATATCTTTTTTTTCTTCTGCTCACCTGACACCTGTCGCAGGTTCGCCCAGAGAAGCTGGCCTTGCAGGGACACTGGCCTGTGGTCTTGTTGCACACCTGGCTGGCAGAGCCCGTCACACTGCAGTCACAAGCTGCGGCCAACGAGAGGTCGTTCATTTCAAGCTCACTTCGGCACATACCTATGTGCATGAGGAAAGCTACTTTCAGCAGAGGAAAGGCGTGCAAAAATCAGTTTTTTAGTGAAAACAGAATTCGAATAATAAAAAGATGAGCTGAAAATCAAGCTGAATACCTTTGAATACAAATATCTTTTATGATTACAAGTAGAATCTGAAAAAGTGTTTGACAAAAAAAACATCTTAATTCCTTCTTTTTTTTTTTTTTGAATAAATGTTCTTCACATAGCTATGAAGTGGAGAAATAAGCTGGGGCCAGGATTTTCACATGCTTGTGGGTTGGCTAATGTTCAAAAAAAAAAAACATTAGAAATAATTGGCAGACATTGTCATGAATTGTGAAGAAAAATGCGGGTGCACCAACATGTTTTTAATTCAGAGAGACTCTTGCCACATTTAGTCCCTCCAAACCCTGAAGGAAAGACCTTTGTAGGCATGGATGAGGTATCTCATTGCAAGCATAATCAACAGGCAGTAAATCATGGTTCCTCACCTCTTTGAGCAAGAACAAAACAAAAAAGCTCTTTTCAGTTCACATGTGTTACATGTAGGTAACTTTCGACTTCTGCTGACATAAACCAGAACTTTAAGTGTGTTGTTTTGCACAAGCTTCATGCATGCTAAACTTCTTTGCCCTGCCGTGCTCTGGTGCAAAACAGCTGAACTAAGGCTGCACTGCCCTAAAGTAAAGTGTGAAGAATTCATGTAGTTACAGAAGCAACAATTAGGAATATCAGCAGGACTTAACTTTAGAAAGTTCTGGAGCTAAATAGCTACAGCTCTCGTTGAAAAATGTTTTCCCGGCCAAAAGACATTACAAGCATATGAATCAAACATGGACAACCTGAGCTAATAAAAAAGCATGATTATCAGTTGTTGCAAAACAACTGATAATCTAGATTAGTTATCCAGCAGAGAGCATCCGAAGAATCGTAATCAAGGTACATTTGGCTTCAACTTTCTGACAATACAGTATGACTACAGAGCGTTGGAAGTCTTGCACCGCTTTTTGTCCCTACATAGCAGCCACAGGTGGATGAAAAGTCAGAACACTCCACTTGAAACGACTGCGACTGTTGTCAGGATGCCAAAAATATCAAAAGTACTGGCCCAACCCTTAAAAACATTTTTTCAGCAATGCAGCAACCATGGGGCAACTCACGCCTGCAGTCTCCCGTGGCCGGATTCCCGTAGTACCCGTCCAAGCACTCGAGGCAGTTCCAGCCTCCTGTGTTGCCACGGCAGCGCAGACACCGGCCCGTGCGGTGGTCACAGTAGCCAGGCACCGAGGTGTCGGCATTGGGCCCGCAGCGACACGGACGACAGGGTTCGCCCGGAATGGTCGGGTTGCCGTAGAAGCCGTCCGCACATCTGCATGCACAGAGGCAAAGTCAGGAATGTCAACACAAGATAGAGCGGGGTTTCCATGATGTCGGCAACATCACCATGTCTGCTGACATGTTGTCACCAGCAAAGGCAACAATGCATGAAAAAGGGTGCTGAACATTTGTACAGTGGTCTTGCATTCGAAGAATGAGCAGGTGAGAGGCCTCGGACTAGTGGAGAATAACAAAACTAGAAAAAAAACCAGCGTCTCTGGAAGTGTGGCGTATATTAATTTTTTACCACATTCACTTACAAACAGCATGCGGATGCGCACTGTTTCTATGCAAAGAAACAATATTGTTGCGTCTTAGTAGACGCTGGTGTAGACAGCAGGATGGCAATGCACCTATTGATTAGGTGTAGCGCTACACCAAAGAGTACAAACAGCAAGGTTATTCTTACAGCGAGTCCCAAGCAATGATGGCTGACTCAGTCTGGCCTGCGAGTGCAGGGCACACACATTTATGCCATCGTCTTCGAACTATATGGCTGGCCCAGAAGCACGGCAAAACTCGTTCACTGGGGATTTCACACAGCACGGTGATAACACATGGTGCGAGCAGAGCACCGCGGCTTGACTGATATCCACGCGACCATATACAACGGCATGTTGCCTAAGCACTAATGGGGTCATAGAAGATGTCGCATTTACTGTGGCCATATTTCGTTTTTAAGTGAAACATTCACAGACAATTAAGTGAATGTAGTGCATCTGTGCAGAGTCAGGGACACCTTGAAGCTCCTGCTTCCTCCGGCATAAATTATCACATAACAGCAAGTGGTCGTGTAGTTTCCCTCCCTGGTGATCCTCTAGTGCTCCTTCACTGCAGCGGTACCATGCTTGCTGTGCAGCCCACATCAGAGGCTAGCCTCACAATTGTGGAACGGGCACCGTCACCAGCCGTCACCAACAAACATCTTACCTACAACAGCTAACCCTGTGAAATTGCACATGGGGGAAAACAAACTGACAGTATCCTTGTGCAAATACAGCGCACTATGAAAAAACAGTGCCCGCATATGTCACAGGAGTGCGAATCAGCAAATCAGAAGCACGTCGAGAATGCGACATAAGTATACGTTAATCGCTAATCCACAGGGCTTACAATCAGCCAGCAAAAAATGAAAAACTGTGCATAATGTCACTTGCTCTAATGAATATAATGAAGCAATGGTAATTACACTTGAAATTTCCTTAGATGCCCATGTATTTAAGGCCTCATTTTAACGAAGCTAAAATTTCCTCACAATGGGTATAACAAACCTTCTTTTCCACAACGAGCATTTATGGACCATTTTTTTGGCGCTCCAATGTCTTGTAGCGCGCGCCGGTTTACGTCGCATCACGGATGCAATAGCTCAAAACTTGCACTAGCTAGGGGCCGCCAACTCCAGCGCGCTAAAATGGCTACAAGCACCTGGCAACATGCGCGAGGGTGCGCGTCTCCCAGGCTCCTGCTAGGGTGCCTAGATGTTCCTCCAGGCACTCTACCAAGATGCAGCAGACCTGCTGCTGCGCTACTTCTTTGGTGCTCACGATGGTGGCGAGGACAGGCTCGAAATTGCAGCTGCAGCTGAAAAAGTCATCTATTTTCCAGAAGAAGATGCAGCAAAAATCTGTCAAGGACTTCTTCTCTGCGAAGTTAGCCACCAGCTTGCGTGCTGTTGAATTACTATTGATGAGCCGTTTAGAGTAGATAAAGTAACAATTCTTTGCTGCTTTTTTTTCGTTTGTATTTCTTGTTTTTGTGGGCTGCTGTGAGTTTCGGTGGTGAGTGCGTCCTCTCTTGCATGTAAATCATTGGCAGAAATGGACATTGGCTATACGTTAAATTTGACCCCACCCCCCTTTCAACTTCGGTATAACTATACAGTAGCCGACAGTTTTTTAGGACTCTGAAAATCTGGACTTGCTGGATATTTCGGACTTTCTCAAGGAACTGCCAGTTGTCCCATAGGAGTAATGACTCACGGTTTTTCGGACTGCTCTTTTGTTCGGGCTATTTTTCCCCCTCCACATACGAAAAATCGATCAGCTGCTGTATATATTTTTTTTTTTTCTTATTTTCTTTTTCTTCGTTTTACTTTACGCTCCCGTTGCCAGCTACGTCACCATAGCAACCACTTGCACAACACGGTCCGTGGCTCTGCTCGATTTTCGAACAGGAACAAGAAAATCTATACAAGTCTCCCATTAACAGCCTGACTCTATAATGCACACACCTTTCACACTTGTTTCCCGCGTGGTTTGGCGGGCACTCCAGGCAAATGTAGTCGCTCTCACCGGCCGGGGTCACAACTGTTCGGCACTCGGAGGGGAAGTCATCCGGACCTGAACCTGGGGGGCAGCTGCAGGGCTTGCAGTCGTCGGGGAAGCCCAGGAGCGGATTGCCATAGAATCCTGGCAAACACTCGACGCAGTTTGGTCCCGTCGTGTTGTGCAGACACTCCTGTAGGCGGAGACACAGACAGTGCACACATGTGTACATTATCGTCGTCGTCATCTTATATGTGCTACAGTCGATCCCGGATAAATCGAACTCCAAGGGGATCGCAAAACAGTTAAATATGTCGATAATTTGAAATGTAAACTATGCCCATCTGAAGCTTATCTGAAAACTCCGCACATCACTGAGAGCTCTCTGAGATCACGACAAGTGATAGCTTCCCGATTTGTTCTTCAAAGCATGGAAAAGATGCAACACGACCTGACGATCACCGCACTTTATTTAGCATGAAAAAAGCTCGTGCGCTTCGCTTGCTTTATCTTCTGCGTCATGAAGTTCACCAAATTGCCTTCATGCTTACTAACGCCATTCAAATTAGAAAGCCTGGTGCCACGGTTGTGAATTAGGACACTGAATGCTGACACAAGCTCGGCTTGTCGTTAGACAGAGGAGCAGCTGATTTATTCAAAATATCAGTTTTCCTTTACACAAAGTTTCTAAAACAGCAAAGTGAAAATAACTAAAAATTAATATCTGGTTTAACACTTTTGCTGGAATACTCTTAGAGTGCAGCAAAAGAGCTGTGGATTGATTTCGATCACCGGGGGCTCCTGAAGTGTTCCCAGTGTTGTATGCTAGTTCAATTTTATTTTTCACCTCCATCACAAATAATACACAGCTGCCGGAGCTAGGAATTGGAAACACCACTTCACACATTCAAGCACAATGCCTCAAAAATATGTCACTGCCCGATTGCACTGCCCAATTGGCTGGCAAGCTCATATGTTAGATAGAAAAAGTAAATTGCCTGAAATATTTTTTTCATTAAGACTATGCGTACAGTTGAGTCCACTTATAACGATACCGTTTATAACAACATATCGGCACCGTCCACTTTTGTATGCTTTCTATGGTAAAATAAACCGCTTATTACAATGCTCCAGTGCCACGATATCGGATATAACGATTAAAACCGGTTACAGCGTGCACCAAAAATGCGAGCTGCCGCCGGATCTGCATGCCAATCATGCCAGAGACATGCGCCGCGAGCCACGATGCACCTCGCATCTCTTCCACCCCTCAGAAGGTGAGTCGACTGTGCCGCTTACGACGAAGCAAGGGGAGGAAAGCAGTTTTCCTTTGGCACCACTGCTTTGGTATCGTCCCTGAGCCCGTTCGCATGTTCGCTTGTTGTGTCACATGCGCGCCACTTTGAATTTGACTGTGTGCCTCTTTAACTGCCTCCGTCTTCCCACGGAAGAGACATTGGGCTGGTGTTTTCGAAACGTCCCAGTGCCTCCCTGAAGAGGTGATTGTTGCGCAGATACGTGCTGTGGACAGTGCTGACAGTGACGACTATGACAACGCAGTTGAACAGTCTATTCAGGCATGGTCTTCGCAGGAGGCCCAACGCAATGTACAGTCCCTTAGGGACCCTGTTTCCGCCAAGGACCTTTCGCTCATCGGCTAGGTGAAGCACGCTCTCAATAGACGCTCTCGATAGCCGCTCTCGAAAAAGATCTGCACCCCCTTCGCGTGAAGCAAACAAAGCCCACCGACTATGGCATCTTTTCTGCAAATAAGTAGTAGTACGACCTTGCTTGCATGCGAATAAAATGTTTTGATCTCTGTTTTGTCTTTTTTTTGTGCAACCCGCCTGTAACAATTATCGGTTATAAGATGGAATTTTCTTGCCCCTAGGATATTGTTATAAGTGCACTTGACTGACAACAGCTTGGGGAAAAGCAGTGTCGCGGCCAACTTACGTCGCATTCACCAGTGTAGGGGTCACAGGAGTCGGCGTGGTTGTTGCAGTCACACTTCTCGCAGCGTCCTCCAAGAAGAGTGTTGTTCACACGGCGGTAGCCAGGTGCACAGAGCTGGGGTGCAGCAAAAAACAAATAAGCAAGGAAAAGAAGGAACATTCAAGAAAAAACAACAATTCTACTAGAAACCTGCATAGTAACCTCTTTTAAAATATTCAGGGTGAAAACTTTCAGTGCGAAAAGGCTCTTACCTCGCGCACAGGAGAGACCGGCGTAGCCAACTGGACACTGGCACATTTCGACGGACGTCATTTTCGTGATCGTGGTGGATGGTTTGGATGCCGTGGGCAGCTTCACGTCATGTATACTGCATATATTCAGGCTACGTCTTCAATGCATGGTGACAAAAACATGTTGGTTCAATCAATTGATAAACATAGACACAGCTGAAAATTAAAAACCGCAATGTGGTTTCAGAAATACAGAGCATGAAACAGATATCTCTGAAAACAGCTGGGTATTTTAAGTCATTATAGTTCATAAGAAACTATGGTATGTTAAATGTACCACTAAATGCAACAAATCGGCTTTCGACAACTTCATAGGATTACATTGCATCACCTACACGACCGTCTGCTCTATACACTTTTTATATAACCCTTTTTCACCTATTATTTATAGCCAAATTATAGAAAATACTACTGCCTATATAAAGAGGTTCAGGCAATAAATGCTGGATTTGAAAAAAACAGACTACTTGGTGAAGGTATAACAGCAGGATTTCATTCCAGCATAAGTAAAAACTTGCCATTTCTTGCACGCACCCAGCGCCCTCAACTAATTTGCTTCGAACACTCCTCTTATTGTTTTGAGCAACGGCTAAAAAAACCCTGCGTTCGACAGCAGTAGGCACGAGGTAGAATCGAGAGTTTTAGCATGGACAGCCCGGGTTCAAGCCTCAGCAGTGTGAGAAGTTTTGTAAGATCCTGGATTTTTTTTTTTACTGTAAACTGTTTTCCTGGTTCAGTTCTACGCTTTTATTTTTTTAAATAAGGTTGGGTTGGTATCTTTTAGATCAAGTTAGGGGTTGGGCGCAGAATATCAACACGTTTATTTAACGCCCTGCATCCCACCAGAAGTGCTTGGTTTGCACAAATCTCGGAACGAAATATTGCGGAACGCCATGAGCGAGAACAACCATCGTCGTTGTCGCCATCGCAGTCATCATCATCAGCCTCTATAACAATGCGCCCCGTAAAATACAACGATGCAGCCAAACAGGGGAGGGTGCCACTCACGCCCCCTCGATCTGATCTTGGTGGTACTTGGCTCGCAGGAGGAGGCGGTCGACATCGTTCAACACCATGGTGAACTCCTGGCGAGTGACCGGCCTGAGGGGGCGACCGTCATCATCCAGAACATGCCAGCCATGCTCTCGAAGTGGGATGGCGATGGTGACATTGTCGGGGCTGGGCCTCAAGCCCCAGTTGTAGCCAAGCCGTTTCCCATCACCCTGGCAACACAAATGCAGGAATGTTTCGGCATAGTGGAGTGGCACTTATGCTACATGATGTAAAAAGAAATGTGGACTCAATCCCTGATTCTCGCTGACGGTATCTTATCAAGTATTTTGTGCGCTGTGGGGTGGCACAAAAAAAAAGGCAAGGTTCTAAATTCCAGATGGATGAACAAATGATACAGATGGAAAACTACAAGGTCAGTTCTGTCGCAACCGAAACATTGCCTGAAAATTATAAGTAGCTTGAAGTCTTCGAAAGTTTGGCCAGCAGTGAAATATATAATGTTTTAGTCGCAGTCACAAACTGTTTCTTGGTTCAGCACAAGTGTAGCATGGTGGATGGAAGCATTCTCAACTAACCCTTTCCAGTCCGAAATCTTTACCCCCTTTCCGGCTGTCCCGGTCTATTTTACCAGTTTTTGGTGCAGCGAAGAAAAACACAAACTGGGAGAATAACTCAGAGGTTATTTGTTTTTTCTCTTGCATTCTGCGCGCGAATCCTTTAGCAATATTTGAGCACGCGCTTCTGTTGAATCACTATCATCCCTATCTGATGGAGGCACGTAATTCTCTTCCTCACTCTAAAGTCCTCGTCGCTTTCGCTAAATGCGGCAGCATAGAACACACGCAGTGAAAAAGCGGCCATGCTTCTCAGCAAACAGTTAGAATGCTCCGGGATACAGAAGGCTCGTGCTTAACATTCTGCTGCACCCTAGCGCAAAAAGAAGTAAACTTCTACAAACAAAGTTCACTTATCCCTCAAGAGATGGCGCATCATGTTTACAAAGAATGCGCAGGCATCGCAGTGAAAAAAAACTGTGAAGTGTAACCCCGACCACTCCTGTCGGGCGGTGCTCGACAGCGAACCGCTACAACTGTGTTGCGTTGTTGGGCAGGGACCGACAACAGAGCACAAACGGTTAAGCATGCATAAAAAGTAAATAAAAAGAGCAAATTGCACTACATGCCCCAAAGCTTGCAAGCCTTCTCTTCATGTTCAAGTCCTTGGGCATAGGGAACTAGCATGACTCAATACTGAATAGCCCCAGCAATCATTTTGCCCCTGTGGCAGAAAGCAGGGTAGCAACTGTATGGTCAATTGGTCACATTAACAGTGTGGTCGGATGGAATAAATTGCGTCAGAAAAATTACAAGCTCGCTAGATGAAACTTCACCGAGAATTAACCGCATAATCAGTGCACTGACAGCAAATGGGAGCATCATTCGAACTTCACCGATTAGCGGTCAGGCCAGAAACATGGGCAAAAGCACCATCTAGGTTTAAGTGGGAGTAAGTGTTGAGAAAGCCATCAAAAAAGAACGAAGGCGAGTAAAGGTTAAGGCAAAAAGTGGAAAGTGGATATAACTAAGGGCAACATTCGCACACACAAGAAGTCGGTTTATAAGCACAGCTGTAATGTTAGAAAACTGAAAAGACCAGTAATTGCTCATCACTGAACATAACTTTGTTTTTGCAGCACACCGAAAACCTGAACAAATCAACTCCCTGTTTTCTACCGTGACACCCGCCCCATGCATTGCTTTATCATGCCTGTAAAATTGATATCAGCAGCAAAATATACGGTGGTGAAAAGGAAGAAAAATTTGGTGGTAAAGCAACCCACATCATATCGGCGAATGAACACAGTCAGGATACAAACAACTTTTGGCAATACGCATTAGGATGTAGCCATCAGAAAAATTTGGAACTGCATGTGTATGCTTTTGATAACCAAGATTTCACTCAAAAACCATACACAACTCGATCTCATAAGTAGTTAATAAATTAGGTCTGTCCTAATCGTAAATACACTATTGTAAACGTGACCACCGTTTCCTAACAACTGCTACAATAGAAAACGTATACACATTATTGTGATGTGTAGTCCTTATATATTAATGCAACAGCTTCAGTCATGTTTATAAACGTTTCAACTAGATAGAAAACGTAAAACCAAGAACGCCTACTTGACGCGCCGAGCATTTGGCGTGTCAAGTAGGTGTTCTTGAACCGCTCAATAGGTGTTCTTGAACCCCACTTGAACCTGCTCAGCCAGCATTCGCAATACCTCGCCGTAGAGCGGGAAATGCGAATGCTGGCTGAGCAGTTCAAGTGGGGATGGCGACAATTGTAACTCACAAAAATGCTCTTAAAAGTCACGTGTACAATTGTACACGCCGTGTCGCAAAGGGATAAAAAGAGAACAGCAGTCACAATAAAGAAGTGAATGCAACTTACCTCAATTATGACGTCCGAGCCTTCTACATATTTTCCGGAAGTGTCACCTCGGGCCACCACGTAGCTCAGCATGAATTTCAGATCTCCTCCATAAGAGTACAGCTGTTTGATGACAAAAATCAATGGTTGAAGAGCAGTTGTGGTGACAGAGGAAGCGGCATTTGGGCTAGATGATTATCAATTGTAAATGCACAATGAAAAAAAGAAAAAAAAACAGACGTGAGCCCAGGAAGGAAAATACAGTTGACTAGTGCTGACGTAACACTTAATTAGTACAGAGCACACACCATACACAAAAACAAAACACCAAGTCATGAATATGCAAATGTGGTACCTAGATAGCAGTGAAGGCATGGTGCTACATCAAACACAAAAAATACAACAGCGACGATTCAGGCCCACAGTAATGAGCTATGCTTTTTTTTCGACGCTTGCATGACTGTTTGTCTCTGCTGTGTTCACATCATTCTTTTTTCTTTGAGCGTTGAATAATTACAACATAGAGTCAGTGCAGGCTACCAATACATGTCATCCGTTGTTTTGTGTTCGAGCTCAGTTATGTCAAGCCATGCTAATTTTACATCAAGTGATATTATACTGACGTGCCCTTATCAAAGCTCACAAGCAGATGCCCAATAGCATTGAGGCTGCCAGTTGTCATAAGATCATGGAAACTACAAGCCTCCCCAGCAATGATCAGATCATTCTAACATTTCTGCTGACTCAGTCATGGAATGGGTATTGTGATTGACTGCTTAATCAACACCCTAATTCACACAGAGTGTGATAAAGCTGATATTTATCGCATTCGTTAACTTTGTTTTAATCTGTAAGGACAGGTCCACCCAACAGAAGGCCTTTGACCTTTTCAGAGTGCATTTTTGTCCTACTCAAGAAAGTGGCATATCATACTGCACGTTACAACATCTCGTTTCATTTATTTTACCCTTTCCCCATGAGGAATCACCGCAAGGAATTACTGAGGCCCAAACGAAAACAAAAAGGTTGCAAAAAGTGAAAATGGCATTGTAGGCTAGTTTGCAATCGTAAGAAACAGGCCAGCATGATTTAAATGTACGAACCCTGTTTCCCAGGTACTTGTCTGGAGCCTGCCAGTAGTACATTTCATTGGCTGCAGAGGTGGGCCGCCGGTTTTCCGATGAGACGCCGGTAGTGAGCCGCCGGTTTTCATTGCGAATTTTCGACACCACATCATCGTCTGCAGCGGTGAGGCGTCCATTTTCTGGCGTGGGCTGGAACTCCCACCGGCCGTGCAAGTCGCTTATTGTCCAAGTTGGAGGCGGGCTGTCGACAGGCTTGTGAATCTATGGGAATGACAAATAACTGTATTTTTCTACGGATCATCTGATAATTATCAGTCAAAAACTATGTGCTAATCTGTTGATATCTGCTCTTCAAATAAAAGCCCTTTTATTTTGGAATTACGTTACACGTTACAGCCTTTCGGCTTGGTGCCGTTTGTGTGACAAAATTGCACAATTCGTTCCAGGTATGTATATTTGTGCATGTTCCTCTTGTTGTTGCTGGTTGCTAAAACAGACATCATGTCTAAGATTACGATGTGAATTTAAAAAGAAGTGCTTGCATGTGCCAAACATACTAGGCATTCTAAACATACTACGGAGGAGAGTGCCAGCTTATAAGTTACATACTTGCGAGACAATGCCTCGCAAAATCTTTCCAAGAAAGTGGCTGTATGAATTCGGCCCTATGGGAGTTACATACACATTCAAGGGGTAATAAGGTCAGTGAGAAAAACATCTGCACCTCAATTGTGCCAGGATAATGAACTACAAATCATAAACTTGCTAAACAGATTGAACTTTCCGTTGGAATAGTAACGATAAAAAAAAGACAACACAGAACATCACCTGGAACATTACTCCTGAGTGCAGACTGGCTGTAGTTCACTGATCTCCACAAGCTTCAAATGACTTCAGTTTACCACCATAAAGGAAAAAGTGTTGTAAGCTGTTCTTGAGCGAATACTCCAAATTTTAAAAATCTTGCACTTTTCATGAGCAAAAAAAAATCAAAAAAGAAAAAACGATGTTCAGAAAACTACAGCATACAAGGCCTTTGACACCATGCTCCCATTTTTTTGCAAAATGTTGCGAACTTCTATTCAAACTCAAAAAATGTTCCTAACATTGCTGACACACAAATACTACTAGGCACCATAAGAAACTTGAAAGGTCGATGTCTGGTAGTGTAACCAGCAATTCAGTGCCGACAACATCTTAGCCACTCTTGGGCTGAATAATTTTTCATGTAACCTTCACGTGGTGCCAAAAGTTGTCCAGGAAACAGAAAAATGCAAGCTAAGAATAATTTTTCATGTAACCTTCACGTGGTGCCTAAAGTTGTCCAGGAAACAGAAAAATGCAAGCTAAGAGCAACACCATTTAAAAAACATTGGCTGCAAGTGCTGAAACCAGAACAACTGCCAAAAAAATGCATGTTGGTGTACCAATTATCGTCAGTGTTCCTGAACCGCAAGAACTCAGTTTTGGAACCTGTACTGGACATCTCAAAAACTGTGATGGTCAGTATGGTCACCACCCCATTCCCCTCTTGTGTTACCCCAGCAATAAAAAGAAGCTCCTCACGGTTTCAATGCCCCAGTTGCTTGGCCGGCAGACAGAGGTCACTCCAAAGCAGAAGCACGATGAACAGCCCTCTGGGTTGGTCTCCGAGAGGTCGTAGTGGCCATGGACACACTGGTCGCAGCGGGCACCTTCGACATGTTTCTGCAAGACAGAGAGCAGAATTTAAAGCACTTCAGTACACATGACCCAACACAACACAAGCGTTTGCAGCAGAGCTAGACCGGTTCTCCAGCTGAGTGGCTGGCCAGAGGAAGAAGCCCCCGTCGGCTGGAGCGTCACAGGCGCGTCATGGCTGTTAAACGCGATCCACCAGCAGGTGCAGTGTGGTCAGTGGCGGAGCTTTTTTAAACACTTCTGACTGATTAAGAAGGCATTTCACAGGGGCTACCATTAGTGTCCCAGCTTGATTTGGTGGTACGTACTACACATTAAAAATAAAGTTGCTCAAGCTGAAATTTCAGTTGGCCTTTAATGAATTCCATGTCAATTGATGCTCTCATATTCTTTCCTCCGGGCTCTAATGGGAGGCTCACCTTGCACTGGCAGGGGCCCTCGCACTGATCCGGGTTGATGGTGCCCGCCGGGTGGCATGGGCAGGGTTCGCAGCGCGGGTAGTTCCGATAGCCACGCTTGCACTGGTCGCACTTGGGGCCCGTGAAGCCCTCGCGGCAGATGCAGTCCCCGGGATGCTGCAACAATTCACGCAACGCACTTTTCAGAAGAACAGCAATACACTGAAGTTTGCCCGAGCACAAATGAACTTCAGCCCATAAGCAGTACCAGAACTTTGGCTACACGGAAGCCAGTTTGACTCCTAGTCACTATCATCACCTATGCCCCCTCACCTCATCATCGCTTTTTCTTGAGGGCTCCAAGAGGGTATTTCATTGACAAAGGCGGGGGGATAAAACAGCAACATACAATGTGGGTGAGGTAGATATGTCAGGAAGAAGAGGTCAACTGACAATACAAAATTTTATGAACAATAATCAATACCAATGCTAACATACATAAGACAACTATAGCCTGTATTCACTGGCAAGGCACGCATGCAGGCAACCATGTGAGTGTGCCATCACTGGTTACATTGGGCTCCGTGGGATGGCAGTACTTGTCTGTGCTAAGCACACAATCTGTGTTGGACATTCCAAGCTCTACCCCACCGAACGCAAAGGAATGCCTCGTCTCCAATGTGAGTGCAATTAATAACATCTCTGGTGACACCACTGTTGAGAATCAGGTCGAAATGGAGTAGACGACACACGCCAACATTTTTGGGTTTTTTTCTGCGGTGAGCGGGCGCAGTGGCACAAGCTGCGCCATGTCCGTGGTGGATCGGCCATGTTTGTGGCCGTTTCCAATGTTTCCAGGTGAAGAAATTGACAGCTAAACTTTTCAATGAACACCACCTATAAGAAATTAGAAAAGAACCTGCCGTCGGCTTTGCAGATGAACTGTAGCCTTCCCGCAGGCAAAGAAAAACTTTAGCTGTATCATACTGCAGCGCAGCAATCAAAACCTCCAATGAACCCTTTCGTGGGTGATTTTTTTAGTGCCCTGATGATGCCAATGCGAATCAGAAAGAAAATAAAAGCCTTGACCAAGCTCACCAGGCCTTCAGTCGATGTGCGAGTCGTCTCCAATGCAGCTTCCCGTGGTGCCAGGGCCAGAACAGGAGCACTGGCGGCACGGGTTGCGATGGTCTCCTCCGCACACCACGAGGACGGAAGTAGCCGTCCTCGCAACGTTCGCAGTTTATGCCGGCCGTGTTGTGCTGCCATTTTCAAAAAGAGAAGGACAGGCTGCCCGCTGAACCTTTCAATGTAATCATCATCGTCATCGTCACCATCTAGAGTAATGAACCAATTTTAACAAAAGGCTCTGTCAAAGGCTTGTAGGTATTTAATGCATCTTGGAAGACGGGTGTCTTTGATGTTGAAGAAGGAGGTATTGCACTTGCAGACCGACTGACTCTAACCCTGGTATTCTGAGTCCTTCCTTCACTCGAGTGTTCACAGGAGGAGATCCTTGAAATCGATTTCCCCATGCATAAGCATTGCGGAACCCTTCCCTCAACTGAGTGGAGGGAGCAAATGGAGAAGAGGAGGGACTCAGAATACCGCCATAAGTGTGCTTTTAGACTTACTTTTAGCATCAACATAAAAAAACAGTATTGCATAAGATTCTCACTGTCCTACCGCACAGAAGGAGTAAATCAGTAAAGAATACTCGGGTATTACTTTTATGTCAATTATAATGGTTGATTACACACACCTTTCCTGCACTATGATCACCAAAATTCCTCAGTCCCTTCCATTAAAAATCACAAAACACACCTTTACCGTTTCACCAATGAAGTGGTACACAATTTTTTGTAACTGCTCCAAAGGTCAGCAGAAGCTGTGCAGGTTTGCTTCGGAGCTGTTAGATCACATTTAGGTGGACTTCAATTGTTTGCCCTCCAGAAAGATATATGTACTTCTTTTTATTTTTACCCTTTTCTTGTTATTCAATTATGATGTACAGCATAACAGATCACATGCACAATGTTGTTTGATGTGATGTAAAAGCATACCGAGCAGTTCTGGCAGACTCCGCCGCCGTTGTACTCCCCATGTTTGTTCAGGCTTGTGCCGCTCTTGGCCACTTCAGGGTCGTACACACAAGATGTGGCATGGCCAAAACACTGGCACTCTGAAAAGACAGAAAGAAATCCCTTGCTTTGTACTTTCTGTAAGCCACCGATACCAAAGGCTGGCTGTGTGGACAAAAAAAATACATTTTTTTTTCCTGAAGTGTTTTTTAAAACCCTTGCTGCAAAACTCAGGCATAATTATGTTTTTTGCTGAAACAGTAGGTGCACCGCGGTATGGCACTTGTAAGACAAAAAATCACTACAAACAGTCAGCTATCAACGATCAATCCATATGACCTTAGCCCTGCAGAAAGCACCTAGTGTTGTATTTTCTATACTGGAATTAAGCCTTTTCTGTCAACAGCACTCACTGCATGCATGTTTCACAAAGCATAGCCCAGTTGCGTATCGATTGATTGTAGGGTTTAACGCGCCGACGCAACGCAGGTGATGAGGCGCGCCGTAGTGGAGGGCTCCGGATTAATTTTGACCGCCTGGGGATCTTTAACGTGCACCGAAATCTCGTACACACGGACGTTTTTTCTTTTCGCCTTCATCAGAAAAGCAGCCGCCGCAGCAGGGAATCGAACCCGCATCCTCATGCTCAGCAGCACAAGCCTAGTTGAGTATCAAACTGCTCAGTGTTCACCAGAAACACCATACAGCCTCTTGCATATATAGTACCTCTGTAGCGTGGCGTGGTGCCACCTATGTTCTTATACTGAAAATAAAGAAAAGCAGTTGCACTAGGGTCCAGCAGAGAGCACAGTTCGTCATTCTGGGATTCCAGGAAAACGCTGCAATCCCCATTCACTCACAGAGAAAAGTATAAAAAGGGTGTGGGAAGCCGTGGGGGTCGTCGGCGAGCGGGAGCGAGAACTGAGACTTGGCTTGACAGTGTCCTTTCTTTGCGTCTGACCACGCCTTGCGCCGCCGTATGCTAATATCTGTAACAGCTCCCCGCTGTCCCCACTAGCTCAGAGGCTCACACTCTGCCGTACCTATAGTCGCATACCGCATTTGAACCATCTCAGTCTGGTTTTGTACACGCGACACCTCTATGCTTATACTTTCACTTAAATGCACCATTTGAGTTTTGCAGATAGGTGCCAAGTATTGATCTAACCTCACAAGCATCTCTATACAGCAAACACTGCTTCAGAAATGTGTTTCTTGGTCAAAATTATGCAGATCAGTGAGGGGGGCAATAAAACCTCCGTTGGAATGCCAACTGCAAATGCATACGTTACCCAGTATTAGGTATTTTCTCATTATCCTGGCTATTTCACTGCCTCTTATCCACTGAGAGCTCAAAACATCCAAATTGAGCAGAACATTGCTTGGCAGCCAAGGGTGTGGAATCGTGTCCACAAAGGTGTACAGGATACTCGAAGAAAATAACAAAACTCAATCCCTAATCACCAAAAACGAAAAAAAAAAAAAAAGTGCCGGACCATTTCCATTAACGTGAAATCTGGGGAGAGGGCGAAGCATGCAGTGTATAAGCGTATTCTTGGCGCTTTGGTCTTTTCTAATGGAGACGAAACCGTTGAGGGGTAGAGGTGTATAGTTTTGCTGTAAAAGTCTCTCGTCTTTGAAGCACGAAGCTCTCTAGCATGAGGCGTAAATGAGTGTACCAGTGTTTTTTTAGCATGCGTTACGTTCTAGCGTGAGGCGTAAATGAGTTTCCCGGTGTTTTAGTACCGTGACTACATGAGACGAACAATGATTACGACGGTGACGACGACGACAGGAGACGCCAACAGCCCCAGCCCCTAGGGGGCTTCTCCCCTAAAACAAAAGGGTGCTGCACCTTCGCACTCGGCTGCGTCGCCAGCGGTGCCCATCCTCCAGGGTTGCTGGTTGAACATCGGGCAACAGCGCTCGCAGCTGGCTCCACACGTGTTGTGCTCACAGCGACACTGCAACTGCACCGTGCAAGAGGCAAGGGCTCAGAGCGAAGCCTTTGCTGCATTGACAGTGCTACCAACACTTTGTTTAGAGCAATGATTGCCTCAAAGTGCTGCTGAAATTTAATTTCTTGATTTGACTGTCAGTAGTTACATGATAGTAGACACAATAGAAACTCTGTTCAATGCCTGTGACTGCCCATAGATTATCTGTGCTCCCACGGTCTTAGAAATTCCGCTTTTTATTCCATTTATCGGGTTGGTGAAAGAAAAGGATAGAACGTTCCTATTTCTTACACCAAAGGACGCCTTTTTTCCCTTTATAAAAAAAAAAGCGCTTCACATAGCTATATTGGCCACAAGAATGCAAGGGCCCTCAAATTTTCCCACTCCGGTTCAATTTTAAAATGCACTTCTTTATTATTTTTAATTAAGCAGAATGCCTGCTGCAATCTAATATGTGTACAAAAACTTCGAAACTTGGGCATACATTGGGCAACTGTTGCCTCAATCACCTATGTTGTTTAAAAAAGACAGCATACATCAGCACTCAAAAACTCAAAACATTCACCTCTGCTCCCTTGGAAGGACACTCTTGTGCATGTCCTGAGCAGACGCATTGGCCACCTATCGATATGTCCTTGATGGAGTAGAAGTACTGAAAGGACAAACACATGACAGCCCATCAAGAATGGCAGCAATAAAGTTCATGCAATGCACATTAAAGCAATCGCTCAAGAATATTTTAGTGGCAAAACAAGAGCATTTTGGGAAACGTGCATAGCAGAAAAAAGAAGAAAAAAGGTGCACATGTCATGTTATTACCCAATAATTCAAGCATTTTTTAACAAGCTGTCGATGTGTTCTAAAACTTTGTTAACATTGGTAAGTAATTCAATTCAGTGGCTTGAGCTGATGAAATGTGGGACCTACTAAGGTGAGGCATGCTTCTACTGAGTCCCAAGCTTCAGGCCCAAATCACTAGAACTGCACTATCATTTCAACCAACCTTACGTACAAAGTAACCCAGCCTTCACAAGATTTTATGCATGAATGAGAGACCCCAGTATAATATAGCCCGATCTGAACTACCTTAAAACTCACTAGTTGCTTCATGGTTAGTGCTTTTACAATTCCAGTTGGCAGGAGCACTGCAAAAGTTACAGGTATCAAGAAAACATGATACAATAGGCATCATCCACCCATGTACCAACGCAAGATGCCGAAATGCTACGAAGTTATTTTTTTCTAACAGGGTTTATGGTTACATTGCTTACAAATGTTCTGCAATGCATACTTGTTGCAAATGTTAGAACCACTAATCTAAGAATAGGCAGGAAAAATAAGCGGGCAAATGAGGGGCACTTCACTTGTTCGCAATCTTGTCTGTCTCAAGCTCTGCACCAGAGATGCGTGCTTTTACAATGAAACAGTAACTCATTTTCTTCCAATCCTCGTTAAAGCATATTTGCTCGTAAAGTACTAATTACATTTACATAATTAAAGTCACCCTAGAAGCAAAAAGAGGGTTACCATGGCACAAAACAAAGGTGAGTTAATTAGGGCTTGAGCTCAACATACCCGCCTGGTTACGGACTTGTCCAGTTTCTCCGAGTCCCCACCAGCGGCCTGGAAGCTCATGAGGTCGGCATTCAGGGTGCGGATGCGTTGAAGACGCAGTCGGACGTATCGAGCCTTGGTGAAGTCCTGCATTGGGAAAGTATGCAATGGACATCACTGGGCTGGTTGTACATTACGTTGTCAATTTGGACATCACGAATCAAGTTGGTTTATCATAGCGAAATAAAATAAGTGGTATAAAAGGCACGCTTGTAGAAGGACCCAATCGCTGCCTATTTCCTCCCTTCTAGTGTTTTCCCTCTAATTTATATGCCCATTAAGTTGTTTTTTATTTGTTTATTTATTAATGATTTGCAACAACTCTTTAGTGATGAATCAACGCTGTATTTAAAACAAGGCACCTACATAAAACTTTTCCTTTGCTGCTTTTCCCGTAAACCTCAAGAAAGAGATAAGAATACTAGGAAAGACCGTGAAGCTATTTGACTATTAAGAGTCTGCTAACCCAACCCGCCCCTTTGAAAAAAAAGATGAATAGGAACAATAAAACAAGACCAAAATGCTCTCAAGGCTTTTAAAAAATCATATTGATTATAGTTGCCTACGCGGATGGTTGTCAATTCTAACTACACAAATGACATTCCAATCCTTCCCATGTACACCCCTTTGGGCAGAACCCAAATTGTGGGCAGTACTGTAATCAACGTTTTAAAACATCTGCTTCTACAGCACTAAAAGTGCAAATATTAGTGCAGGAGAACTATAATCATGCAAACATATACTGAATATAGGCTCAATACATCTCTGAACTTATCAAAATAATGAAAAAAAACGTCAACTCACCATAAGTTTTTCGGTGAATTCTTCTGCCCCCGGTCTGCCACTGATAAGTGATGTGTGAATCTGAAACAGAGAAAATCAGACATGGCTCACTTATAGCAAATCTGTCATATCCTACAACAAGAGACATAATTTCTAACAAAACTACTTTTCTTTTTCTTCAATTGAATGTAATTAAGGCATTTTTTCTTCGTTCACAGGCATTTATTAAAAAGGGAATGGTGTGATTCCCAGCCTAAAAGCAGCCTGCAAATGGCCTCACCTGCCTCTACCAAAAATAGGAGTAAAAGTGCGCTCACCTCACCATCTTCGAATGGAGTGATGCTCGAATAGAATGAGGTGCAGATCACTTCGTCATCGGATTTATAGACAGGCTGTCCCGGAGTGGGCGCTATTCCGTACGCCTCCCAGCATTCGCCGTCGGATACGGCGTAGTACTGCCAGGGTCGGTAGAAGACGCCGTCGATGGAGCGCTCCAGAATCCAGTTGCCAGGTCGCGGCGAAATGGCCGCCTTGACGATCACGTAGGCCACTTGGAAGACCTGCAAGAGATTTCATAACTCTCCAACCAACAATTTACAAAAGCCCACAAACATTTCTGGGAAAATTAAAAAAATAAAAGGAAAAGAAAACTGGTTACCATTCATATCTAAACAAATGAAGTTAGTGTTGTCAGAAAGTAGAATTCATTTCAAACGCCTCCACTTAATCTTAGTAACACCATGCTATGAAATGCCTCCTGCATACCCAGTGGCAGGGGGTTCAACTGATTTTGATGAGCCGCCGCACATATTTATCAATGACTACACTATGAATCTCCACGTAATCTTGTCATTCATATCATTCTTATTGTTTTTACCCATGAGCCAACCACAGAGTCAAACGTAGCCACAAGTCAACCACGCAGGAAGCAGCAGGGTCTACAGCCACTATGGCTGGTCTATAGACGGTCTTCGGCTTTGGATGGTTTACGCCTGCGGATGGTCTACAACTACAGGTGATCTACAGCAATGGGTAGTCCACGGCTTAAGCTCTGTTAGTGAAAACCTGAAAGCAGAGGGTTGTACAAAGCTACCACAGTGGAATTTTGATGATACGATTCTGGGGGGTACGAATTTCGGGGTGATACGAATTTCTGAGAAGTCCTGGCGAAATTGCATTGTTTGCAATGGGAAAATTTTCAGCTGTTACGGACGGACCTGCGCGGCCCGGCGGATGATACGAACGAACCAGCGAAGCGCCCGACTGCCGAGCGAGGAGGCGACAGCAACGTATGAGATCTCTCCCCCCTCTTTGTCACTCTTTCTCCAGGAACGGCCGGGCTGTTGTTTTCTGCTCGCGAAAACGCGCCGCGCGCGCCACGGGCGCGACGCCGCGGCCGCGGAACCACTCGATTGATTGTAGGGTTTAACGCGCCGACGCAACGCAGGCGATGAGGCGTGCCGTAGTGGAGGGCTCCGGATTAATTTTGGCCACCTGGGGATCTTTATCGTGCGCCGAAATCTCGTACACACGGGCGTTTTTGCTTTTCGCCTCCATCAGAAAAGCGACCGCCGCGGCCGGGAATCGAACCCGCGACCTCGTGCTCAGCAGCGCAACGCCTTAGCCACTGAGCCACCGCGGCGAGTCCGCGGAACCACTCGTATGCCGCGCGCAGCGCGGCTGGCAGCGGCAACATGGCGGCGGCTTCGGCCGCTCATGCGACCGCTTCTAACCGCTCTTTAAAATGCCGCTCAAGGCACACACGAAGCTGCTTGTGCGGTAGTGGAGCTGATAATGTGGGCGAAAACGGTACTATAAAACAACATCCCCGCCGCTGGTGAAAGTACCCATGAAATATAATCCGGGGAGCTAAGCCTAAACATCTCTAGCGGGGCTAGCGGGGCCAGCCGGGCGCTTCGAAACTGCCGCCAAGAGGCGCACACTTCCCCATTGGCGCAAGTCATCAGGCTCCTCCCAATGCCGCGCGCGTCGCAGAGAGTTTTAGCAGTACGTTCGTTACGTTTGTTACGTTCGTTACGTTGCTACCGGGTTTACCGGGACCCGACTGCGCATGCGCGCGTACGTACCGGGTTCTTTCCGTAGAGTGAGACGGAAAACGTGTTTTAGCACTCCGTAGCGTCGTACCGTTCGTTCCGTGTGACGGCTGATTAGCCGAGTAGTTGACCGGGACCCGACTGCGCATGCGCCATTTGTTCCGTACGCGGCCGGCGTCTATCCCGGCGCTCTGCTTCCGTGTTACCGTATCCGGAGCCCGCAACCGGCTTGCTCGGGTGTTGAGAACCGTGTTGAGAACTTTAGGCTTAGCGTCCTGGCGATCGCCGCTATCTGTGCAACTGCGAATGACACTCCGTAAAACAACTTTTTACCCACTATCATCCCCTTTCTCGCATGTGAAACTTTATTTGAGCTACAACTGCCGTGAGCGATCGGTGACCGAGACATCTGTGTAGCCTGTTTCGATGCTTCCGAGGCAGGTATCGCCATCTCTCGGTCGCTCGCCGCACCGCGCGCCGCGGCATCCACGTCCGGTCAGCATATGCTTGCATCGCGGCAGATATATCTGATCGCCGCTTTTAAAATAAGCCCCGAGAACATACGTTCGTTACGTTTGTTACGTTCGTTACGTTGCTACCGGGTTTACCGGGACCCGACTGCGCATGCGCGCGTACGTACCGGGTTCTTTCCGTAGAGTGAGACGGAAAACGTGTTTTAGCACTCCGTAGCGTCGTACCGTTCGTTCCGTGTGACGGCTGATTAGCCGAGTAGTTGACCGGGACCCGACTGCGCATGCGCCATTTGTTCCGTACGCGGCCGGCGTCTATCCCGGCGCTCTGCTTCCGTGTTACCGTATCCGGAGCCCGCAACCGGCTTGCTCGGGTGTTGAGAACCGTGTTGAGAACTTTAGGCTTAGCGTCCTGGCGATCGCCGCTATCTGTGCAACTGCGAATGACACTCCGTAACACTACGTTTCACCTCACTATCATCCCCTTTCTCGCATGTGAAACTTTATTTGAGCTACAACTGCCGTGAGCGATCGGTGACCGAGACATCTGCGTAGCCTGTTTCGATGCTTCCGAGGCAGGTATCGCCATCTCTCGGTCGCTCGCCGCACCGCGCGCCGCGGCATCCACGGCCGGTCAGCATATGCTTGCATCGCGGCAGATATATCTGATCGCCGCTTTTAAAATAAGCCCTGAGAACAATCCCTAGCACAATTTTTCACCACACTAACACCTACTTTTCACACACTAACACCCACACTATAGCACCTCGGTCGCTCGCCGCCACCGCAGCCGCTGCCTCACAGTGCGTCCGGCCGAGCGCGATTTATTTTAGATTTGCAATGCTTTAGGGGAAACTGCGTTGTTTATTTACGTATTTTTAGCGTGTGGATTTTTGCAACTACTCGGCTAATCAGCCGTCACACGGAACGAACGGTACGACGCTACGGAGTGCTAAAACACGTTTTCCGTCTCACTCTACGGAAAGAACCCGGTACGTACGCGCGCATGCGCAGTCGGGTCCCGGTAAACCCGGTAGCAACGTAACGAACGTTTTGATTGATTGTGGGGTTTAACGCGCCGACGCAACGCAGGCGATGAGGCGCGCCGTAGTGGAGGGCTCCGGATTAATTTTTGACCACCTGGGGATCTTTAACGTGCGCCGAAATCTCGCACACCGGGCGTTTTTGCTTCTCGCCTCCATCAGAAAAGCGGCCGCCGCGGCCGGGAATTGAACCCGAACGTAACGAACGTAACGAACGAACGCGGAATCGTCGACGCGGGCGTAAAAAAATCGCACGCGCACCGCCGACTGCGTGCAAAAGCGCGCCTGTTGCGGCGTGTAGTGAGCTTGGGACCGCGAGTATGGAGGTGAGTTTTACGCGCTCCAGAAAGGAGTGCTCGGCGACATGGAGGTTAAACAAAAGCAGAAAAACATCACGGATTTCTTCACGCGGAAGTAAGAAAAGAAATAAACAAAAACTTCTTATGCTCTTTTTTAATGTTGGTTCATACGAAGTTCGGATAATACGAATATTTTTCGCGATTCCGCGAGATTCGTATCATCGAGATTCTTCAGTATATAGGAAAGTGGAGGCGAAGTTACATGAGAGAGATGGGATGGTACCTGTTTGAGGTCAAGAGTGATGGTAACCCACTGGTACTTGCGTCCGTGCTGTAGCGAGGGGCTCTGCCACCACCGGTTGCTGCCGTCGATGGCATGCTGGATCGGGTGCCTCCGGTCTGCATTGCGGCTGGTCGCATCGCACTCTCCGCACTGTGGCTCCCTGCGGAGGGGGTGTCACGTAGCCACATTAATGATGGCACCGCATGTCAAATGACATCAGCAACCAGCACGGCAGCTCAGACTCAGCAAAAGAACAGAAACCATGTGCACATGTCAATCTGAACGCACAAGTTGAAGTTCTGTGGCAGAGAGCGGCACGATGCATTCTATTACAGTAATCTCTCGTTAACTCGAAGTCGTAAAATCCGACGAAAATTTCGGGATACGCGGAGTTTCGAGTTAAGCGAAATGCTGAAAATTTGTGGCCAGATCACTGAAAAAAGAGCTAATGCTGGTAATAAAAAGATCCACTGCGCAGGGCAGCTTTCATGATCAATTCAAAATAATTCGCAGGAAAAACTAATTTTTATTGTTGAAGAAGAATAAACTCCGTGGTGCATGCCTCTTTCGCGTTCGCATCTGGTCCCATAAAAGCGTTCTCGACCTGCTCAATGCGTCGCATCAATTGCTGGTCACCACCGCTATATTCTACCTTTTTGGGAAGCAGGCGCAGCATGTTTGTTGTTTCTGCCGTTGTGGGCACTTGTGGAAGCTCCTCGTCGTCCGCATGACATCGGCCTCGTACAGCGCATACTCCGTGTAAATTTGCTGTTCCCGAACGCGTTCCGCGCGGAGCGGAGCAAAGCATTCTAACGGAGACCTCATCAGCTGCCTGTAGCGAACTTTGCCTCGTGTCCTGTATACCACGATTTCGAGATCCGTAGTCCCCTGGAAAAGCATTTCAAGATAAAGGGGGGCAAATATATAGCGCCTAAATACACGGCGGGAAAAAGTTTCGACTTAACCGATATTTCGAGATATCCGAGTTCGAGTTAATGAGGGATTATTGTATACAAGCACAAAAACCACATGATGTTGAACGATCAATCTAAGACTAGCTTTTCGGAAAAGAAGGGCTGCAGTACTGGTAAATAAACAAGCTAAAGGAATGCGTACAATTTCATTGCCGCTTCCAAGTGCTGGTGTAGCCCACGCAAACAGTTTCAGCAATTAAATGGCTGAGCTTAGGAGGAGGGGTAGGGGTAAACTCTATTAAGGTGAGCCTTAGGTGCTAATGTCTGGGCAACCGCCTGGTGGGGGTTTCCTCCAGAGCTACTGGATATATATTGAGTAACTCTGGGTTTCCTCTAGTCCAGGGTATACCCTGGCTGCGCTGTTCACCCGGGTCCTCTCCACCAGGCTACGCTGAAGAGGGGCGGAGCTGGTCAGCTGTGCCACCCATGCATAAGTGGGTTTGTTGACAGTGCCAGGATGGGGGCAGTATTAACAGCAGAGCTGTTGTACAAGCCGTAAATTCGGTGTTGCAGAAGAAAATACCGAGAAAATGCGGAGCACTCGTGAGCGCGTGCCTCGCAGCAACCGCCAAGCTTTATCTTGGCACGCGCAGTGGCTTTAGAAGAAAAAAGAACAGAAAAAATGGAAACACCACTAGGAGCCTCGCAGCGACTGCCGAGTCCCCAGCTCGCGCAGTGTTTAGCAAAAGGAAAAAAAAAAAAAAGCGCTGTCGCCAAGCGCTACCGCGCATGTAATGCTTAGCATAAGGTACACGACGATATCGATGCATATGATGATGACTACTACTAGCAACGCCAGAAAATGTAAATAAACAATTTTAAACTTTTACATGTGTGTGGGGGTGTCCTTTAGTGCTCACGTATGAAGAAATCCTGCAGCTTCGCTCGAGTGCACTAGAAGCTTCGCTGTGGTTCAAGCCTTGCGCGATCGACTTTGTGCAAGCTTCGCTGCAGTTGAGTTGGTGGAAGTCTACAATGCTGAAGATGACTTTGCATCCACCACTCTACGCGAAAAAGATCCCGGACGCCCTCTTCGATGCATATGACGGCGATTAATAGCACCGCAACTACGAAAATATGTGCCCGGCAATGCTCTCCTACAACAGTTTCGCCATTCAAGTCTGCGCATGAGTGCCAGCTTCTCTGATTATTTTTTTTTTCTTTTGTAAGAGGCGGGGTAGAGGGTAGGGTACATGGCATAGAGTAGAGGGGTATTACATCAAAACGTGCAGCTGGTTTGATCATTTTCGGTCAAACATTTTAGATGCAACGCATCTCATTCACTCGCCTTGTCCCTGCATCCATCCGGCGTTGTCGGCGTTGTCGGCGTCCACCCCTCCCCCATTCTCCTCGCCGCGCCAGCTGCGCTCTCCGCCGCTCACCCCCTCTCCTCTCCGATAGCGAACACTCTCTCACGAGGGGCATTGGATTGGATTCGATTGGATTGGCTTTGGCCTGGCTTGGATTGTATTGGATTGGATTGGATTAACGTGGATTGTGTTGCGTCATAGCCGCGGCAGACGCACTGGCGCCGGCGCATGTGCAGTACTCTCTCTTCCGCGGTCTCCTCTCCTTCGGGCGCGCTGAACATATAACCGGTGTGCCGCTCTCCGGCGGCCTTTCGGTCGACGGTTGCTCTCCGCTTGCGCTTGAACCCCCCTCAGCGTCGCATCACACCAGGGTTCCCGCGAGGGGAGGTGGGCGTAATTTTTTTAATGAATCTAATGAATGAAAACAGTAGTGAGTAGACGAAGGCGGTAAAATAAAAATGAACGGCCTAATCCCACACCAATGGGTTTCCACGGGCAGCTATATGCGAAACAGACCAACATACCTGTTGAATGTGTGCTCGACCAGCTTGCAGTAGTTGTCAGGGCCTGTCTCGCCGCACGTGGCGTTCACCGTGATGACAGCACTGCTGGCCAAGTTAAATACAGATGGGAACAGGCCCTTTGCATAATCTGCAGTGAGAAAAAAAAACACAAATTCACACATATTCTGTGCGCACATACGCAATGTGCAAATGAGCATGCAGCGATAGCTCAAGCAGTAAACTGACTGCTTTAAAGGAGCCATGAAGAGAAAACACAAGTTTGGTTCATTCAAAAGGTTTCCTCCTTAGAACCATACTGACACCACTTTTAACGTAAACTTATTAGGGAAAAAAGGGAATGGCCATGCGACCCGCTCGCTCATTTCCCGCAACAGAACCTATGATGTCATACCAGCCAGCTCTGCGATTGGCAGAGGGCGGCAGACGCAAATTACGCAGAGCTTATAAGCTTGCCGAAGGAGCTATTTGCGCTTAAATTTATGGCACATAGAATGGTGGGACAAACACTGGCCGATTGACGCAAGCAACGGTGTCTTACATGACCGTATTTGTCGAGCGAACACCATGTTTCACGAAACGATTATTTTCTCCCTGAACAAAACCAAGCCACGTTTAAATACGGTCAAAAATAAACCAAAGGCAGAAAACGGCTTGCCACGGTATGGTGGCGCCATCTAGGTTCACTAACGGTAAACAAGGCTTCCCAATCGACTGAAGAGCGGTCGGTTCCTGTGATGTCATTGCAGACCATGAAAACGCACGATTTCGCGGGGAAAATCGAAATTTTAACTTAAAATTATTTCTCAGTGAATAAAGCATTGTTTGCATTCGGACAAGCGCTGGGGGCACTATGAAAGACGAAATCTTTCGAATAACACAAACTTGTACTTTGTCTGTATGGCTCCTTTAAATAAGCTGGGGTCCTCGGTTCAAACCTCAGACTGACTTTCTTTTTTAAGCTGTGAATTAGTTTTCTTAGAAACTGTACATACAGCTTTCCTCAGTGACCGGCCGGCTCCATTTCAAGTGGATGGCAAGATTTCCTACATGTATACACTTTATTGAGAAACGGCTATGTGTACCTGAGCCATTTTTTTTTCATACCTATAATTAACGTGCATGTGCAGTGGTCATTGCGTAAAAGGTCTTCAAGATGTAATGATAATAAACAACAGTTAAGAATCGTGCAACTAATAATGTTGTATACATTGGTTAAATTTGCACAGTCGTACAAAAAAATAAAGGGGACACAAAAAGAAATGTGCGTACTGAAATCCCTTTTCAGACAGACAACTCTGCCTGACAGAGTGCGTTGAGAAATAGGAACACTCTGCCAGAGTATCATATCAAAACGCAAAAAAAGAAGATTGCCGCCAGCCTGAAGTAATGCATGCGTGGAAAAAATCAATTTCGGTCAATTTAATGTAATTACGGAGTTAAGAAGGCCCTTTAAAGCAAGCTTCACTGTACAGCACCATAGCTCTGCTAGGAAGCAAAGGCTGCCGTAAAGTCGGTTCCTGTATTACCATTTACCGCTCAACCATTTAATGTATGGGCATAATTTTATGAGGGGGTGATTCTGTGAGGTGTACGTAGTTCTAGCAGAGCAGATTGGATTGGAAAAACATTTATTGTGCCTGCGGTTGAAGTCCAAGTTAGGACTTCAGACTTGGCCAGTGTCGTACCTTCAGAGTAAATCCAAGAAATCTACTACGGGCACGCGCACAGTACATTTTGCCCGCGTCATTAGAATGTTCTCGCTATCAACTTCCATCGAAAGCTACACATAAATGAACTGTCAATTTTTAATTTTTATTATCATTTCGAATAAAAATAACTCGAGAGCTTCATCATAGCAGCAATGGCTTCAGTTTGCCGTGGATTTCTAGTTCATGAATATCACAGCCCCAACCGCACCTTATGAACATTGAAAAAGGAAAGAAAGGAATTCGCTCATCCGAACAACGACCATGTCACGTTCCTACTTTTAGCACTTCCTACGTCCAGTGGGACGTCCGAAATTGGAAGTATTTTGGATGTTCAGTAAAAATTTCCAGAATCGCAAACGAGAAATGTTCTCACAACGAATACAGCGCACAAGACCAACGCACTACAGGGCAGGCGGGCATACGTGAACACAGTGAACTTGCTTCACATGTTTCGTTACGGTTCTCAATTCTTATATATCCTTCCCCAAAGAGATCATCATTGGAGTCGGTGAGGTGCTTCAAAAAAGTAAAAAAATTAGGCTTAATTTTAGAAATATGCAGATGAAGCTTGCAATATACAAGTCAGGGTGTTGATGTACAAAATCTTTTAATTGAAAAGCAAGTAGTTTTTTCGCTCTTGCTTTTATATTCAATTTGAGCCATTATTTTATGCTCCGTAGTAGCTATGTACGTCCACTAGCGGATGTCATTGGGACTTGTACATCCGTTTCTG
The DNA here is from genome assembly GCA_013339765.2 of Haemaphysalis longicornis. Classification (NCBI taxonomy): domain Eukaryota; kingdom Metazoa; phylum Arthropoda; class Arachnida; order Ixodida; family Ixodidae; genus Haemaphysalis; species Haemaphysalis longicornis. Next base: position 26,997,417 of record CM023457.1, read on the forward strand.
GATGTCCACTGTACGTCCGAAAATGTACATCCAGACATGGACGTACAGTGGACGTACAGTGGCCGTCCGAACTGAGCATTGGATGTTCGGATGTATTTCGGACGTTCCACGGACGTCCGTGGTTGCTTGGGATTAAGCCAGGGCGTTGCCCTTAAATTTTCACCGCTGGGAAGGGTCGGAAAATTCTGTTCAGACGTGGTTCACTGCAATGCCGGCAGAGGCGTAGCCAGGGGGTTGTTTCGGTGAAGGAACATTCCCGAAATTTATGCATGCAGAATAATGACATACCTATATGGTTCTGGCATCCAGCGCAGTCTCTCTTTCTTTTTATTATTTTTTTTTTCGGTAGCGTATAACACCCCCCCTCCCCCACAAATATACCGTAATGTCTCCTTTTTTCGCCTGCTCAGAGCAGTTCTGAGCAGCTACAAGCAGCCCAAAATGCTTCTGCTATAGGCATGTTGTATGGGCAAATAAAATACGGAGCTGCGCTGCCCAGAACTGCTCTGAGCAGGCAAAAAAAAAAACGTAAGAGTCCAATATTTCTGCTTACGCCACTGAACGTTTGCACCGGTGCAGGGTGCGCTGCACCGAAACGCTCGATTCATCGCCGCGGGGATGGTGCCCTGCACCGCGCCCCTCAATCGCTCATGGTGCCGCCGCGGTGTAGAGAGCTTGTACACCTGCTACGAAGGTGGTACCACCTCCGTAGCAGGTGCAGAAGTGCACGTGCAAAAGGTGCAGGTGCAAAACCCTCTCAACTTTACCTTTACGTCGATGCGTTCGGTGCAGAGATTTATACATATCGCCCCCCAGCAACCCGTCCAAAAGGATTTCGACACCCGACACCCCACAAGCACGAGCACACCGTCCAGGAATTTATACACCCCCCCCCCCCCCCTCAAAGAAAACCCCCTCCCCCCAGGAGGATTTCCACACCCTCCCCCCTGAAAAAATCGAAATTCTGGATAATCTCCTGGTTCGGTGTAACCGAGACGGCCGTAAACTTCGAGTTGCACATGAGGACCGCCGAGAGTGGTTAACAGACGACTACGCCTGCACCGCGCTCGGTTGTCAACGCACGCGGGCGCGCTGCTGACGCTGCAGACGTGTTGCACGGCACCGCGGAACCACGCCTGTGCACTGCAGAAATTTCTGTGCACCGGTTTCCGCGAATCGCTTCTTCTGAATCGAAACGTTGCTTATACGCCGTATTTGTGTTCCCGCCTGCCAATCGGATATTAACTTACTAGTAAAGTGCCAGTTCTCTCATATTATTGATATTTTAGGGGTCCCTGCGAAGGCAAAATAAGTTTGCTTCATTTAAAACACTGCTTTGTAAACACTGCTTAAAACACTGACGCCAATTTTAACGCAAAATTTAAACAAGCAATCTAGATATTCAGAAATAACAGAAGAAGCAGCGGCGACTTCCAGCCACGCAATTTTGCCGCGTTTTATGACGCCACAAAGAATAACTGTGCGATTGGCGGATGCCGACCAAAGGCACCGCCAAGAAACGTGACTGTACGATTGTAGTGGTCACACCATTCTAATTGTAGCCATCCATTTGAACGCCAACGTGAGTTAGCACACTGATAACTCTGTTTTGCTAATCCCCTTCTACGTCACTGATGACGTCAGGCGCAGCGCGAAACTTGAAAGTTCTCAGCAATTTCTCCTTTGGTTCTCTCTCTCTTTTTAAGTTAAATAAGGTTGCATATTTCCTGCATGACTCATATAAGGCCTCGGTATTCGGTAGCTTTTGAAGCAAGGCCTTTGAAAGCACACTTGCCGTGCGAAATAGTATAACTGGCCAAAAAGAACAACAGAAAATCAGTGCAATACTCGGCACATTGTTTCCTCGCTGAGCCTGTTACACCCACTACTGTCACGTCATCGAGTACACGAGCAACGCAAAAATGACGCACACATTTTGACCTTGAAAAGTCAAACTCGCAGAACGGCCGGCTCAGAGCTCGTAGACAAAGCACCCAAACATCGAAAAGGGGGTGGCAAGAGGGGCTCGCAGAGTTTGCGTCGTGAACTGTACACACTGTCGCGTACATCCTGCCCTGTCTTCGGCCGACAAAGCAAGCGTTCGCAATCTCACCCCCCCTCTCCCTGCTTTTGCGTTGCCCCCCGGCGATCAACTCTGTGTGGCGGCATTTACGAGCCCCGTTTTAAGCAAAACAAACAAAAGACCAACAACAGAGTCAGTGAAAGCAGCGGCGGCAGGCAGAGTGTAGTCGTCTCGGATGTCACGCCGGTTCCCCACGGGCGCAGCAGACCGCAGAAGCAGCGCCTGTGATGAATGCTTTGACTACGAGCCATCGCTGCTCGCTGGTCGATCAACCCACCCGCTCTGCGCGGATGATGGTGGTCGCGTAAACACTAATAAACATCCGCGCAGACGTTGTTGGTGCGTGCGAACAACGAACAGAGTCGCGGATGCGGGAAACCTAAAAAAAAAAGTCAGAGCCCCTTTCATCGAACGAGAAAGATGGTTGAAACGCGAAACTTCCTCTGCGCTAAACTAAGTTTGCGTTTGCGATTGATTTGTACGAATTAGATTTATTTAGAAGTTCTAGTAGCTTAGAGTATGAGTAGATACAGTCGAATCTCGTTATAACAAAGCAGTATCGGGGCAGTAAATTAGTTCGTTATATCCGACATTCGTTGTAACCGTAGAGGTACAAATCGGCGCTAATAAATCGGCAATCTGGCTCCCGCAACAATCCTAGATCAAAAATGCATTGTTCTAGGCCTCGAACCCACTACAAACGAGGTAATCCTTATCTGTCTCCTTGTGGCATTTCAAAATAAACAGACCGGAACGTGAGATCGTGAAATTACCACCGAACAAAGTTGGTTCGGCATAACAGGCCTGCGTTCGTGCACCTGGTGGCTTTTCACAGTCTGAGCGGAACGAAGTTTTTCACAGTGTCCACGCAATAAAGGGCCTTTTCTACTTGTGCTGTTTTTCAAGCTACTAAAAAATGGTTGTTTTGTCACACTTTTTTTTATTTTGCTTTTAATATGCTATAGCTGTCGAGTTTTGAGTCTCGCGGAAGCCATGTATTTCTTCGTTATAGCCGATATCGCGCGGCTCTCGGGGTTTCGGTTTCGTTATAAAAAGAATAGGTGTCATTGAAATGAAGCGTGACCAAACAAACTTCCTATTCAGTTCGCTATATCCGATAATTCACTATATCAGTGTTCGCTATAACGAGGTTCGTCTGTACTTTCAAAATCCGAATTGCTTCGACCGTGTTTGAATGGCGCGATCGCATAGACGTCGGCTTCATAAAGCGAGGGACCCAGGTTCGAATCATCATCATCATCATCATCACGTTTCCTCCAATCGTGTAATGTTAGCTTTCCTGCAGTGCGTTTTCGTGGCGGGACGGTCGCCATCAGCGAGGAATAGAGAGCTTCGCTTTAAAAAGAGTACATGACGGCTGTCGTCGGGCGCGTGCGTGTTTTGTACTATTTTCTGTCGTGTTTTTTTTTTCTTTTATATATTCTTTGAGCCATCGGCCATTTTGCGTGCTATCGATACGCCATTTAGTGCGCCGTCTGTGAGCAGGAACGCCAAATTTTAGACCCGCCGCGTTAACTATAATTCAGATTGGAAGCGGATAAGGACAACGCCTTACCCGCTTTTCTATAGGAGGCGTTGGTCAGCAGCGGTCACAAGCTTAATTATGGGAAAGGCCTCTATCTTGCAGAGGACATTAACAGTATAATGATTATTGACTTCGGGGTAACTTGCCAGTGAGTGAGAGACATTCCTGAAGCTCGTATAAATAAAGTTTATTCTCCCACTCACTCACACCCAGGGTACTGGAGAGCGCAAGTACTTAAAGAATCCGTTGTTCGCGGAGGCTCTAAGAGCCTCTTTATATGGCCAGCAGAGGGCAGCAGATAGCATTGTCCATGCTAGCCAAGGGGCTACAGTGTGAGGTCATCTCATCACCACATTAGCCCTCGCGAAACTGCCTCTTGTGGGCTGTTAGGCTGCCCCCAGGAGGCAAGCGCGGCGGCCTATGAAATTTTCATAAAGCAAAGAGAAACAAGAACAAAATAAAACTACAGAAAACTAAAGTATCAGCGAACAAAAGATTTATCTCATGCACCAAAGCAAAAAAGAAAAAGAAAACGGAACGGAAACTGCCAGGAAAGTAAAACATAAACGAACAAAACCAAAAAGATTTTTCGTATGCAACACCCTCACACGATTAAGCCAAAAATAAAATAACGAGAAACACAATGTGCGCCCAACCCCAAGAACGATAAGCAAGCGCGGTTCTTCCCGTTAGACGTAATGACTCGTTGGATTAGTGAAACGTTGGAGAGAGAGAGAGAGAGAGAGAGAGAGAGAGAGAGAGAGAGAGAGAGAGAGAGAGAGAGAGAGAGAGAGAGAGAGAGAGAGAGAGAGAGAGAGAGAGAACGATCTTTATTTAATGACGTCTGGCGATGTTAGCCGGGCTAAAATTAAAATGCCTAACTTGCTACGCCAGTTGATGATGTTGGATGTAGTGACTCGAATGGATGTTCTGACTCGTTGGATCTGTTGACGCGTTGGATGTGGTAACTTGGATGGATCTCTTGACTCGTTGTAGAGAGAGAGAAAAACGTTTATTGTCAGAGCATTTGCGGTGTTCTTGTAGGAGTGGTTCCCTCCTCACAGGAATCCATGAGCTGCCTTAGCACCGGCTGCCCTCTCGGTGAGCAGGAGCTGGTCCGAGAGGCAGGGGGGCTGGACAGCAGTGTCTCCCACTGCTCTTGAGGATTTGGGATGCGGGGAAGGGGTGGTGGGTGCTTGTTTTTTCTACACTCTATAGGATAATATGTCTCAGTGTACCAGGTTCTTGGCAGTACTTGCATTCTGCTGGATATTGGGTGCGGCATACCCGGTGTAGCCTAATTGGATGCAGGAAGGTGTTGGTTTGTAGGACTCTAAGTGTTGTTTCTTGAGATTTCCTGAGGTGTGTGTGAGGTATCCGTCGATTAAGCTTGTAATGTTGTGTTATTTCGTGGTATATTAGAAGAGGTATAGGTTTCTCCACATCCTCCGACGCCTGCAGTCGGCAAGTTCTCGGACCTTTTGGTGGGCAACTTTCATTGCCCTCCATAGAAGCATGTGCAGGCGTCCACACAATCCTTACTTTTCTGTCGGGGACTTTGGTTGAGAGCATGCGGCGAGTTGCTGCTGCAACCCAACCCAACCTGAACCTCATCAGACTCTGGCATCGCGTGACCTAGTGGATCAAATGACTCGTTGGATGCAGTGACCACAAGCGATCTTAGAGGCGGAAAGCTCGAACAGAAACATGAAGTGGCAGGGGTTGCAGAAGACTACCGTCTTTCGACGACATTTGCAGCGACGCGAGCAGATGGGCGACAATTTTTTTCGCTCAGTGGGCGGCCACCTAATGCTTTCGCGCAAACGCCGGTTAGGGAATAAGAACTGCTGAGCGGGGCTTTTGAGAATGAGTGCCCGCAGCAAGCGCTGAGCCGCGTGCGCTGAGACGGCTCCTCGTAGTATACGTGCCGTAGTCAAGGAAGTCGGAAGGCGCACACTATACGAGTCGCCCAGACGAGACGCGGGCGTGCATCGCGCGGACCCTGAACTCTGCGCACGGTTCGTGCATTGTATATATACACAGGGAATCGCGGTGCGGCAGTGCATCCGTGCACTGCGCCGCTCTCTTCAGAAAAGGAGGGGGGAGGGAGAGGTGATTGGGGGGTACTTTGAGCAGGCGGTAAACATAGCTCGGAACGCGCGACAACATAAATGAAGTCTGAAGAGAGGGAAGCCGTGCTCTAATCATAACCTGCACCAAATTTGTGAAAATTTCAGTGGCAAAGTAGTGGTGCGGATAATACACGCAGTTTTTCCTTTAGAGCAGCTTCACAGCAATGCGCGTTGTGCCATGAAGATGATCTTGTGTACAACAGTGAGGACTGCGGCTCAAGTGGTAGCTCTATAGAGTAGTGACACTGAGTGAGTTGTGACTCGCATTGCAGTCAGTGTATGCTACTTGCTAAATATACACTTCTTCCATCTACGTAGTATGTGATGTGTTTGTTGCTTGAGCCATATAGCTTTGGTACAGCCTTCCCTGTATCACATGTGCGGGCAATACGCGAGGAATTTTTGTTTCTTTTCCGGCGAGCTGAAAGTGTGGGTGCGGATCATATGCAGGGGCGGGTTATACGCGCGAAAATACGGTAAGTCTGATCACTCATTTGTAATCTTTATTCTGGCTTTCTGTATGAACCCTTGTGCTTCGTCAACCAACGTCGTTCCGTTCCTTTTGCTCTCATTGTGAGCGCGCGGGTTATGTTTCGGGTGATGCGCGAGTGTGGGTATGCCGCTATTTTTGTTTCACTTCAGAAAAAAAAAAAAAAACATGCGGTGGTTATGCGCAGAACATCAATTGTTGACGGTTGCCTTTAATCTAACGTTTTTATTGGTTTGCTCGTCAACGATTAATAAGCCATTTTCTTTCTTCATACGGCTTTCTCTCGAGAATGTCATAACTTTTGTTCTCTCTTTCATTCTTCTTTTATCTTTTTTATGTCAAAACAGGTGCTTCACTGAGTGTACTGTTCAGCCAACAAGAAGATCTCAATCAAGCCGGATGAGTATACCGTCTCCGTCATAATTTCCCAACAGTTCGCGTGATTAGTCATTGGAATGACCACATCTGCACCCTCGTCCTGTTTCTCAAGATCGCCCTCGGTCATCGAAGTACAGATCCCGGGCTGACGGCCTGGGCTGACAACCTGGGCTTGACAACCTGGAGTTGAACGACCCTGCTTGGCTGAGGATTCACCATCGGATATGACTGACTAGTGATATGACTAACCTAACCCCCCACCCCCCCCACCCCCCCCTGCCTCTATCTCGAACGTAATCCTCAACCTCTCCACACCCTCCCAGCTAACCTTTACCTTCTCTCCACACTCTCCCTCCCAATTTCCCGTCACGGACCACGAAGGATGCTGGGGTGGACACGTAAAAGCGCTTACGGTCCCTACATCCCGGTTCCAACGACTCTGAATCACGTAAAAGGACAGGAATGACTACATGCAAGGAGGCGCTGTGGAGGACCCAGACGCGGCGTGGAGGTCTAACAAGAAGGACTGAGATGCTTGGACCGCGCTTCGAGAACGGAAGACAGTCCAAGAAGAGGATCTCGGCGATAGATGTGCAGTAAACCGCTAACACTCCACCAAGGACAAATACCACAGTAAAGTGCGATGAGTACAGATCTACGGTGAAGCTCATCATCACGCAATTTCCCTCCAGGCCATTGTGTCGGATACATGAAACGGACGTGACAGAGACAAATCAAGATAGCAGATGCGGTTTACTGGTCGGCAATCCCGCGGCGCCTCCTTACTGGCGCATTGTATCCGCGCTTTATCCTTTCTGATTCCTCCTGCCTCTTGATATTTCATCTGCAAGTGCTTTTTGTGTCCCTTTGCCATTTTCTACGGCTCGGCGCAAAACCGCAAAAGAGGGATTGACCTTGGCGCCACGGAGGGAGATTGACCGCTTCCTGGGACAGGCGGCGACAATGATGATAAAAAACTTTATTTGGTCCAAAACTAAGAAAGGGAGAGGCAGGGAGTGGGAGGTCTTAGAAACACCTCCCACCCTGAGATGGCGGCTTGCAGCTCTTGAGCACAGGCGGCATTCGAGGCTTTAGTTGGAGGAGAGCTTTTTGAAGGTCAGCTTAGGTGCTCACCTTGATTTCTCCCACTGCTCTATAGTGTAAGACCCAGACATGTGATCTAAGCGTGGCGTGTTCCCATATAACGTGAGTGAGGGATGCACGGTTCTTGACAGGGTAAACGTAGGGCTGTTCGCTTCCGGGTTTTCTATATTTAAAAAAAAAAATCTGGGGGTAAAAATCGGGTGCTACGTTTCAAACGGATCATAGAGAAGAAATCTGGCGTTTTTTTTTAAGAACATTCCAAAATTCCGATTTTTTTCGAGTCAATTCGACAGATGTACGAAGTAATACGCCAAGTTCATTTTATCAGAAGTTACCACGAGCTTCTTAACTCTAACGAGTTAAAATAGGTGTTCGTTTCGAGGTCGTAATCGGGGGGATATCAGGGTTCTCTAGTAAATACTCTCCGAAAGTTGGAGTTTGCTGGGAAATGAATCAGTAATGAAACATTTTATCGACAAAAAGCTGGTCATCGATTTTTACACATCCTTGTTTACGTACACATTATCATCTGCATGCACAACATGTCGGGCTCCATTCGAGACCACTCCGATAACTGAACGTATACCTCAGCTGACGGAAAGTTCTCTCGACACCACAGCTTCCATTAGCTATAGGCACAACAATGTCAGTGCAGCATATGCCACACTGGGGCAGCTAACGGTAGAGTCACGCCAATACTCAATGAGTTCGAAAGCTGTGTTCGTGCGGCTCGCTTCAAGCAAGTACTGGTTGCGCAGATCCCTACTTTGAAAAGGCCCATTCGGGAAGAAGTCGGTTTTAACCCGATTCTCCCGAAACGTGTTCGGGGTGTAAAAATATGGTAAATTCGGGTTTTACTCGGAAACGAACAACCCTAGGTACTGGCTAATATGGGACGGGAAAAGTACAGGCCAGCAGTTGCGTTTAGGCATTGGAATGGCGCTTACTCAGTGTAAGATGGGATGCGGGAAGCGCAGGCGACAGGAGATAGCATGCTCGCTTGACGGTCAACTCCGATCCAGCCAAGGAAATTAATCTGATCCCCCAGATGCAGGGCGACCTAGCAACCCCGGCTCCTTTTTGCTTATATATTGTCAGTACACCAGAGGACAAAATATTGAAGAGATACAGCCTATAAAAGAGGAATTATGATCCCTTCCTAAAGAAAGTTGAGAGACCGAGCGCGAAAGCTGAAAGTGCGCCCAATCGATCGTCGAACCTTCTAAGGTCGAAATCGCAAACGAAGAGCGAACCCACGCGTCGATTTTCTTTGCGCACCAAGTAAAAACTTTTACAGTCGGCCTAAATGTATACCGATACGTAGCTTATGAGATATATGTGTACTATTGTACTCCTGCTCCATGATCGCTAAGTGTATTGTCTTATCTAGAACCGTTACTTTTCCGATATTTTCGAGTAACCGTGTCGACACAACGGAAGCCCCGTTTCACGCGCGCGCATTGTGTCCAATGATATCATCAGATGTTTTTTGCTCGACCAACCGGTCTGTGGGGAATCGCATTAATTTTTTTGGCAGAACGCCAACGGTCCCACTACTAAAGCTTTCGCTTTAAAAAACAATGTATGTAGGAACTTGTCGAGGCCAGCCGCAGACTCGCGAGGTCGCCAACAGAAGCGCACCATCAGTTGTATCGCATTTTCTAAGCCCCACCCTCTCTCCTGCATGACACAACAGGGCCTATTTGTCTCCTCTCTGGAACAAAGCCATCCAGTCCAATCCAATCCAAGCCCATCCGCGGTTTCAATAACGACGCAAATTCCACACGGGAGAAGAGGCGCTGCTTACAAACGACGGCTAGAAGGGATACAGAGAGGAACCAGGAAGCGTCGCAAGACACAACAGCGTCGCTTGAGGGCGAGTTCACGCCCCGTGCGGGCGTTGCTGCGCGCACTAGGAAGTGTTCGGCGCGACGTGACAGGACGGAGCCGACAGACGCGGCGGCGGCGGCCCTCTCCGGTGACGGAGCTCTGGCGTACGTCACTCAGCCGCTCGTATACAGTTCCCGCCGAAGAGCCATTAGGTCCGAACACGACAGCAGGTGCAGAGGTCTCCGAGTCTGGACCCGGAGTGCCTCGCACGCGTTGCAGCCATAACGCGTGGGACATGTGCTCCCATGCGTTTGCGGCTGCAAGAGCAGCGGGGGCCTCGTACGCAGACGCTGCTGCATCGGGGGCCATCGAGTGACGCGTGGATGATTTATTGGCGCCCAGCGCACATCCATCCCTCCTCTGTGCGTCCACTCTCAACGCGGGAGTGCCTGCGTTGTTCGCAGAAGCGAGATTACGTAACGTATGCGCGCCCCGCGGCGCGGCTTGTCTCCACGGCGTGTTCTTTACGGATCGTTGTTACACCGCTGAGGTCAGCTGTCGAACGCTGTGGCGTTGTTTCGCGGACTCTTGTCGTCGTACGTGCTTCGTTCCCAGCAGTCTCTATTTGTCTCTAACTCATTCACGACAGCTCTGTCTATATGTCACTTGTTCTGCTAGTAAAGCTGTTAGCCGAACTGCTGCTGACATAGTAGAGGGAGGGAGGGGTACGCTGGCCTCACTCAACGGCGCAGCAGTCACGTCATCCCAAGAGGGTTCAACCGGAAATAAGTGCTTTTGCATTTAAAAATCACAAGAAGTGCTTAGGTGTCCTCGGAGATTTCGGCTCATTGCCCCTATGGCATTAAAAATGACCCGCGAGAGCACTTTTTTGTAATGCGAACGTTGACCGCTGGTGTAGATATATTTTTATTGCGGAGATAATACATTTTATTGCCGTGATATCAGGGAGCAAATCAACTCGAACGGCCTGTATAAATGGGAGAGAAAGAGAGAGGGCTCTTTAAAGAAGCCGTGCAGACAAAATGCAAGTTTGGTTGATTCGAACGATTGCCTTGTTAGAATAGCCCTGACGCCACTGTTCACGCAAACTTCACTCAAATAAGTTATATTATTTCAAAAAAAGAGAACGACCATGCGATCCACTCCATCCTTTCTCGCACTAGAGACTATGACGTATTATGGACAGCTGTGCGATTGGCTGAGGCCGGCAAAAGCAAACGCAAGTTAGACAGGGCTTATTAAGCTTGAAGAACGAGCTATTTTCGCTTAAACGTAATGTAATATTCACTTTATAGCAGCAAGAATGGTGGGGTAAACAATGGAGGTTACGAAAGTACCCGTAAACATAGAAGCACCAGTGCGCGCTGCTGTTGGTACTTGCGCGCAATATGCAGCGGTCCGGCCTTTGAGGGTTGTCTCACATGAGACTGGTCGGTTGGCCTAAGCGAAACCGTCTTACGCGACTATGTTTGCCGAGCATATTTCACAAAACGATCATTACCTACCGCAACAAAAACAAACCAAGGCGTAAATACGGTCAGAAACAAAGCGAGAGCGGAGAGCGGTACTGCGCAGTGGGGTGGCACTAGCGTCACTAAATAAAGGCTAAATAAAGGCTAAATAAAGGCTAAAAATAAATAAAAGCGTAGCTTATTTAGTGACGCTAGGTGGCACCATCTAAGGGGACTTACAGTAAACTAGGCGTTCCGCAGCGCGCTGCAGACGAAACAACGTTCGCTTGAAGACCTGTCCTGATTACACCATCGCACACGCCACGAAACGCGATTTTGCGGTAAAATCAAAATTTTAACCTAAAGTCATTAATTTCTCAGTCAAAAAAGCATCGCTTGCATCCGGACAAGCGCTGGGGGCATTATGAAGCACCAAATTTTTCGAATAAAACAAACTTGTATTTTTTTTTCTGTGGCCCCATTGATGTGAACTGGTAAAGTAAGCCCTGCTGGTGGCAGGGCTTGGTACGCCAGATGGGGATGACTACAGTGAGGTAAAGTTAATATTAGACAATGGGGGGACAAACAAACAAAAGGTTGAAAATGAGATAAAAGTAAATTCTGCAAGCAAAGTTTGCTTGCAGCATTTGAAAAGGAAATCTGAAAAGGAAATCGTAAAGGCAAACGCTAAATCAAAATTAAAGAACGGCACAAAGAACACCAAACCAATAAAAAGAAAAACGTAAAAATCCCAGCGCGAACGAGCACGTGTCTTGAGGCAATATTTACGATCTAGGGAGATTTTTCCCGTCCGAATGAATCAATAAATTTAATATAGCCTTAGAAGGAAGGTGCGGTGAATGAAAACATTACGGACGCATTTACAGCGTTATATCGCAGTTCTCCGCGTTTGTTGATAATCGTCATATGCTATTACTGTGTAATGACTCTTTCGCCGTGTAGACCCACATGGCAAGAACGGAAAACAGTAACAGCGAATGTCACCGAATTAGCCGGATTGCAGGTGCATTATTGAGCGCGATCAAACGCGATCGGCAGCGGCTGTGTAGTTCGTCATCTTCTATTGATGCCGCTCGCGTGACTCACATGCTCCGCGATACGGCGGAGCTTCGCAACAGTTGTAACCAAGATACGTGTCAGCGGACAGGTATGCGAGATATCGCCTTCCTCGTACGCTTTCCCCGCCTGCCCTTCAAGTGACGATATCGGGGTGCGCGAACTCGAGCTACACAAAGAAAAGACAAGATAAAAACAGAAACCTATCGTGGGTGTGAGGAGGATATATATATATAGGCGGGGAAAGAAGCAACACGCTAACACGGAGGATATGATGGACAGGTAATAGGACGTACGAGAGAGCGGGCAAGGCGCGAATCGAGGGAGAAAGAAGGAAGGAAATAAACGAAACGTGGGTGAGCTTCGTCAGAGCAGCACTCGAGCTAAGCCCAGGGAATACAGACACTGAAAGCCCGAGCAGTTTCTCTCGCGAAGGCAGAGCGCGGTAACAGCCGTTTCGCACGTATCGCCGAGATAAAAACGCTGAAAGCGCGCGGCTTGCTTTCTCTGACGCCGGACGTAGGATGTGGAGGCACGAAAGAGGAAAGGAAAAAAAAAAAAAAAAAAAAAACTAGACGTGTGGCTACACGCTAGCAAAAGCCCTTTTAATATTCCCTCTTCAATGTATTTCAAGTGTCAGAGCACTTTCGGGCTCGCCTTGTCGTTCGTGGCTCGCTTCACTGGACCCAAGTAGAGCACAACGGCGTTCCGTCGTACACTGTCGTTCGCGGCGTCCCACAGAGGATTCGTAAAAAAAAGAGCCAAGCGGTTTACTATATATGTCCATAAGAACGTTCGAAACTCGTGAATCGCTGGCGCTTGCCATACATCTCCCCGTTGTTAGCGCAAAGAAAACTGCAGGTACATTTGAGGCAAAATATGCGTAATTAACCGGCAGCTCCCGCATTCATTTAGTTAGGAACGCTCGTTGTGCTTGGTTTTTAAACGATATAAGCGGGAAAAAGTGGGCAGTTGACAAACGCCGGCCCCCGTGCGGGATGAGAAAGCAAGCACAAAAAGAACAGAGCTCCCGCTGGCGCAGTTTCAGGCAGGGGGAACGCGAGCACTGCGAAGGCGGGAAATGTGAATTGCATTGGACTGTAGCAGTGAGCTGATAACGGCGCTACAGCCCACTATGGCGAAGCACTGCTCTGCAGTTGCGACAGCTTTCACATTGAGTGAAACGGCTGTAGGGTTTTTTTTTTTTTTTCGCAGCCCTCCAGTAGCGCGAACACGAACCTGACACCATCCTGTGAGTGTTGGACGCAGTAGCGAAGCAGATCTGACGAATTTCAAAACAACGCGTGCTCTTTTCAGGTGGGAAATGGAGGGGGGGGGGGGGGTAGTCGGTGCATAAACGTGAGAACTTCTCGCCGCGGCACGGACGTGTCGGGCAAAGGCGCTATCGAATGTCATTCATTTTTCAACCTACAATAACTACGACCGCGCACGAAAAACAAAAAATAAAGAGCACAACTATTCTTTTTTGCTTTTGTGGGGTTTATACTCTGCTGGGGAGAGAGACGAACATTTTCTAGACTCGCGGGAGAACGTGTATCAGATAGACGCCAACGTAGCTGTTGGTCAAATCTTTCACAAGGCCACGGCTCCTTCTTTATACACTATGGGTAATCTCACGCTGAAGGGTATCCGCGGGTCGCAAAATTTATCGTGAAACGGTTTCAACGAGTATTTCTTTTCAATTATCGACGGGTTAATTGCGCATTTAAAGAGGCCATGAAGACATAATGGGGCTCTTTGATTTACAGTCTCGGACTCACCGCGGATAGTCCGCGGGTATAGTCCGAGGATTCACCGAAGGGATACATGGGAAAATCGAACGCCGGACTGCTTCTCGGGGAGTCCGCGGTGAGTCCGAGACTGTAAATCGAACAGCCCCAATATAAACGTTCAATTTAAAAGAACTAGCTTTAATTTGAAAACACAATCAGCTACATTCCAGCCCCGAAAGACGTTTTTTTTTAAAAAAATCGATAAAAGAAACGCTAGAAATATTGAAAACATTCAAATTTCGCGCCACAGTGACGTAATACGGGCGGGAGAGATATAAAGTGGGCCAGCACTAAACACATAGTTATCACTGTGTTAACTCTTTGATGTCCAATGTTGCTCAGGAGCAACAACTCGAACAATAATTTTTTTCTCTCGCACTTTGAGTTGTTTTTTTTTCGACATTATACACCGTCTGTTGACAGACAAAGGTTCCCGGACCTTAAAAAAAAAAAAAAAAAAAAGAGGGTAGCACGGACTGATTGTTGTCTGATTGTATAGGGTTTTAACGCACCGACGCAACGGCAGGCGATGAGGCGCGCCGTAGTGGGGGGGCTCCGGCTCAATTTTGACCACCTGCCGAAATCTCGTTTTTGCTTTTCGCCTCCATCAGAAAAACGGCCGCCGCGGCCGGGAATCGAACCCGCGACCTCATGCTCAGCAGCACAACGCCTGAGCCCCTGAGTTACCGCGGCGGGTACTTCTTTCAACCTTCTTCGAAATCTTAAATGTCTTGCAGAACGTAGTCAACCAACACATCCAGTACTTAGATTAGTGGGTCGCAAAGTTCCTCAGCCGAAAAATTATTCTGAGCCCACTAGATAACTTGCTCAAAAGATTTTTTTTTTCTCTCTTTCAAGGTCTTGGCGTTCTTCGACCGCGGGAATTACGTCATTAGAGCGCTGTAGCGGCTATCGGCCAGTTTTCCTTCAGTTGCAGCAATGAGCGCATTCGCTAGCAACTTTAATAGAACGCCACAAAAGCAAAGCAGAAACGGAAGGCGTATCTGCTGCGACTAGCAAATCACGCAGTGCCGTTCCGTGCCGGTGACAACTAAATCTTTCGCAGTGCTTCCAGACGCGCAGGAAAGTGTGAAAGCGTTTATCGAAAGTGTTGCAGGGTCCCTTTAACTTTTACGAGCGCCATAATGCCATCGAAGCCTCAGCCGCTGCGACGCTGTTACGTATCCTCCGTATAAACACTACCGGCATCTTTTCCTCTGCCGACAAACAGTTTACCTATAAATAGCAGCTCGCGCTTCAAGCAGTCATCAGCTGTTATCGGGAGGTAAATCATTCTGCAGCATTTTCTCTCCGCTCATCGCTGCAGGTTTTGAGGATTAAATGAGGGAGCTGTAAACATTATTTATCGGGTTCAAGCTCCAGATTTTATACAAGGGTTAGGGGGTTCCGGGTGAAAAATAGCCCGGAATTGCCATTTTCTTTTTATCATATATATCTTATCCAACCATTTGACCACGTGGGCCATGTCGACACATTCGCAACATTTCTGTAGCCATTAAACTCTCTCTCTCTCACTAACTCACACACTAATGCTTATTTTCATACAGACGCACTATTCTATAGATCATCAATTCATGTCACCAACTTCCTCTTCCCTTACATCGAGTGAGTCTTAAGTGTCAGTCCAGAAACCAAATTTCTTGGAACTTCCCTGGAAACACGGCGTTTCATTCACCTTCCCTCTCCCCCTCTCCCTCTCTCTCTCTCTCTCTCTCTCTTTTCTCTCTCTCTCTCTCTCTCCTCTCTCTCTCTCTCTCTCTCTCTTCTCTCTCTCTCTCTCTCTCTCTCCTCTCTCTCTCCTCTCTCAAGTTCGAGAGTCCGAGGGTGGCTTTCAACATGCTGAATAGTACGAAGAAGCATGGATTTATACACACCCCGAACACCCCCTCAACCCCCCCCCCCCCCCAGAAGGATTTCGACACCCCCCAAAAAGATTCCACAATCACGAGCACCCCGCCCAGAGATTTATACGCCTCCCAACAGCCCCCCCCCCCCCCCCAAAGTATTTCGACGCCCCCTAAAATCGAAATTCTGGATAAACCCCTGGTACGAAGTACATAATTTGTGAACTGTGCCCGAACAAGAACCAATTTAATAATAACCATAAAATAAGTAAGCGTTAAAACTGAGAAAAAAAAAATCAAATAGCGCGCAATAAAAAACACGTGCGACGTGACGGGTTGCACGCGGGCAAGACCTCAAGTGCACAACTTACCCTCTTGTCTACTTCATAAAGAAACTATATGAATGTAGGCTTGCAAAGCTAAGTAAAAGACCACATGCCTCAAACTACACACGGCAAAAAAAATATGTATAAAGGTTAGCCAAATTATTTCTAAAGCCGTTCCACCCAGTAAAGCATACAGCAGACCATGCCGCATAGACAAACGCCCGGGTGTTTTAATATATCAACTATACCCGCCGCGGTGGCTCAGTGGCTAAGGCGTTGCGCTGCTGAGCCCGAGGTCGCGGGTTCTATTCCCGGCCGCAGCGGCCGCTTTTCTGATGGAGGCGAAAAGCAAAAACGCCCGTGTGTACGAGATTTCGGCGCACGTTAAAGATCCCCAGGTGGTCAAAATTAATCCGGAGCCCTCCACTACGGCACGCCTCATCGCCTGCGTTGCGTCGGCGCGTTAAACCTCACAATCAATCAATCAACTATAGTCTAACGCATTTAAGGGAAACGTAAAAACGAGTAATTTGGTCGCCAGTCCAGATTCGCCCCATTAGGTGTTGGTGCGTAAAATTACTTTGTAAACGCGTGGCCTATATGGGCAAAAACTAGTTTGATATATGAACGGGGCTGCGAGATAAAGAGGAATTCTTGAAAGAAAAAATAGCCCTTTTCACTACTTCAGAAAATATATTTTCTTTTTTAAATCCATCCATTATCAGCTCTTATGCCATGATAAAGATAAGCACTTCTGGCTGGTAAGTCACTCACCCAGCCGGGCACTTCTCTTTATAGATACAGATTACGTGCACGTCATAAAGTGATATATGGTGTCAGTCACAACCGTACGTTTTGGACTGTTTTCTTATCTTTTTTTTTTCTACTAAAGCGATCCGTCTTATCGTCAGGCAAGTCTTCCTAGATATTAGGAGAAAGTATAAACGCTGATGGAAATATTTTGGCGGCTTGGTTGTTCAAAGATGCAACAATTACTGTAGCTTAAATCACATTTGTGACGTACACCCCTATTGCAATAATAATAGAGTATAGAAAAACCTTGACATAGTGGAGTCAACCAAGCAATTTCTCAAAAAAAAAAATTTCACTTAGTAGCACGTAACGACTTTGCAAAGCTTACCCACAAAAGTCGCTTATCTGTCAATGAAGTCAGCAGCGACAGATATATACACTAGAATCTCCATAAACGGAAATCGCCTAAACGGAATTGCCGCTTAAACGGAACAATAGCCGGTAAGTTGGTTGGTTTTGTATTCAGATAACGTAAAAAAACTTCCGTAATCGGAACTAAAATTTCTGCATCACTGTGTAAATGGAACTAGAATCGAAACTTCTTGTGATACCCCTCGGCATGAGAATCAATGCTTTTTACGGTTCCGGCTGTTCCGTTTTTGTTTTTGTTCTTTTTTTTTTATATAGCCTCGTTGGCCTCGTAAGCCTCGTCTCGCAAGTGGTTAGCCGTGTTAGCGCAACGAATGCAACATCGCAGTTCTTGTTCCAGTCGTTCGGTCTCGATTCAAGACGCCGAGGTTACAGGGCTCAGCTCCTGCCGCCTCGTTCGTGCCAGCGTGGTGCGATTGCTGCTTCAGTACCAAGTTGCCGTCTTCTAAATTCGGTGGCTCGTAAGCACTCGCGAAGTTCCGGCCTCTAGCCTCCGTGAAATAAGCAGTTGTAAGGACTCAAACAAAAATAATTGACGCATTTTGTAGTGCACAGCGACTCATAGTTGCCAAATCAACTTTGTGAATGCTCCGCCTAAGCCTCTTGTAGTTTTCTTGCTTTCTGACAACTATCAGCTACAGTCACTTTCTAGTGTTTAGAGTTCCATGAAATGCCCTTAGAAGTGTGTACGCACATAAATTTGCACCTTAGAACATCTCTCTCAGTAAACGGAGCTCCTGTTAAACGGAACTAATTTTTCCGGTCCCTAGAAGTTCCGTTTATCGAGAGTCTACTGTACTTCACATTCGTTCGCATGCAACAGCTCAGAAAAATTTTCCCTCTTTCTCACTCGCCATTTTTTTTTTCGTGATTACCTGTACAACTAAGGACAGTATGGCCTGACCGCCCGATCGGCTGACAGATTAGCTGACCGATTCATCATCGCCCCACCCTAGATGCTCGACTTTGAAGAGTAAATTGTTTTAACGACACACACAGGCCCACTAAAACGAACATTTTTGAAACCTGAGACCAGGAATGAACAACGTTAAAATGTGTATTCGCAAACGCCTCGAGGTTTCTTGGGCCGTATTTACAGCTTTGCGCCGAAGTATAAAAACGAACTCTACGATTTTTCAGAAATTTCACATCTAACGGTATTAAAATTAATTTTCTTATTTATCTCTGGCACCCGCAAGGTTGTATCATTGTTTCGTGCAACTAAGGAACCCTCATGCGGATTTAGCCATTACTATAGTCATTGCTATAAATCTAGCCAATACTATAGTTTAAATAGCCCCTGAATCAATAAAATTGGAGATTTTACGCGCGCTGGTTGAATATACAGATACATTAATTTGTAACATTCTAGAGCTCTATGGTGACGTACCATCTCAAAATATGTGCATCAATTAAAAAAATAGTGGATTCGATTCGAAAATATTGTGCAATTATAGTACTCACCGGCCCATAAGTTGCATCGCATTGGTGGACAAACGAGGCGGTTTTTTTTTTAATTTTTGACCCTCTATTTCTCACACACTTCAAATTTCGCAAAGAAAAAAAGTTGCTTAAATAGAAGCAAAATTAGTCCGGGTTTCGTGCCTTCCAACTCATTAAAAGAATCTCAAAGCTTTCATGCAGTACAGAAATCTTTAGTGAGTTAATACCACAGCAAATGATGACGTATATCTCAATCAAAATTGCGTAGTCTTTTTAATGGACCAGTTACAATGGCTAGCAGCCCAAACACACACGCGCACACGAGATGACATTTTTGAACATACTTCTATAAACGATCACCCTTATTCATTTACTAATAATTTTAATGGCTGCTGAACCAATCTCCAGTGAACTCATCCAAGACCGTTCCTACCCGCAAAGAAACTGACAGCGACGCACAGAACGATTTACTTTTTAATAAACGTAGCAATAGAGAGCCAACATTAAAATTTATCATCATGCAGACGGCCACCGGCTAAATCAACGAAACTGATTCCAATCACAATTACAGTTTTCAAGCTCATTCGTCCCACACGTATAGTTCGCTTTCATCATCGCTAACCAACTGATTCACAAGCCGTAAAAAAGATCGCTTGGTTTGTCAATGCCAGCTTTTATACTGGGCGCGAGCATGACTCGAGAAGTTACACGACGATATCATGTATCACCGCTATTACACACGTTCCTTATCTCTCCGATAACCAAGGGCAGTAATAAAGCTCGCGGCGCGACTCTCTCACCGGCATAGTCCGGGCAGTCGCTGTTCCACGGACAATCGTCGGGCTGCTCGCAGGGACTGACGACTACGGCGAACAGCGCAAGCAACCACCACCAACAGGCCGCCGAAGATCCAGCGTGGGTGAGGCGCGCCGGAACGAGGAATGCCGCGTAGGCCATGGACCCAGCCCGGGCCTCAAGCACATGGCTATGGGCGCGCACCAAGGCACGCTCAATCACGCCCTCCACGCTCGCAGCGGCCGCCGAAGACCGACCTTCTCCTTCCTCTCAACGACGATTTTGCGGCGCGGGATGCATGCTCTCGAATAGCAGGGGAACAAGCGGTGCACCCTGCGGAACGCCGCGAGGGCGTTTCGTAACATCCGTTACGACGCCGTAATTCCCTAGGATACCTAGCGGGGCCCCTAGATTGAGGGGGCGTGTGTACGCTGGGGCGATAACGATAAGCAGACACACCGTACGCTTGCGTACGAGTGCTCACAAAAGGAGAGTGCGCCGACGGACTCGGCGCGTTGCTGTGGAAGTCGGATGGCGCGTGCAACGAAAATACCGATTGATGAAAGTGGTCGCGGATAAGTTTTAAGCACCGGTACTTCCGTGGTGCAGCTATTCCGAATCATCTTGAAACGCTGCTACATTGCAAATAAGATCTATTCCTATTTCAGAGTTCAGCTATGGCTATTTGTTCTGCGGTGGTCGCTGCAAATGTGGCTACGAGCAATATGCAATGCACCCTACGGTTTCACAATATAGACTCTTCATTGCGCGATTCACCATAATAATAAAAAAATTCAAGCCCCTTCCATCAACGAGAAAGATGGTAGAAACGCTTAAGTTTTCCCATGCAACCTGAGTCAAAGCCAAAGTCCAAAAATACGCTCTCACAAAGTCCAAAATACAAACTGCCAACGTTCATAACCAAAATCCATCCCCGCCTAAAGATAGTTTCATCCCCATCATCGCTAACCGTGTGCTGCCAAACTATATTTTGCGTATTACAACAGGTCCGTTACGTTTGCAAAGGCATCCCACGTTGTTATGTTAAGTGGTGTATGATTTAACGTACCCTTTGTGAAACCCTTGTGTGGAGTTGGCTTTCCTGCAGTGCTGCTGCTGGAAATCCTGCAGGAAAGTTGGCTTTACGCAGTGCGCTTTGCTCAGACGTCGACACACCATCAGTGCGGCATAGGAAGCTTCGCTTTAATAAATGTTATCCGTGTGTCATACTGAGTGCCAAGAAATGTACTTTCGTCGCAGAGAAACCTTCAAAATGGCAGTTTAATCTACGCGAGGGCTAAAACTTGACTGCGCTGTAGAAATAGAACACTGGGCGAGATTGTTAAACACGGAAAATTCCCAACGTTAGGCAGACTTGCTACGCGTTCAGTTTCTAGCAGCGCACTTCTCTTACTAAATAAAATTCTGCGCTTCCACTTTCATAGTAAAATAAAATGTATTTTTACAGCGAAGCTGTCTATAGCTGGGATCCAGCAGATTATCTGCCGGCAACAGAGCGATTGGACAAGAATCGCAAGCGAGCGTAGCGCCACATTGCGGCGCCCACCTAATCCCCGGAGTCGTAAAACTGAGCGCCACACCTTCAGCGTATGGGAAAAAAGTCATATAAAATTAGAAAAAACAAAAACAGGTCATAGGGCACTTATATTTTGACATGACAGCTTATATTCCCCTGAAGAAATGTCTTCCCAGCAGCACATGTTGTTCAGTGTTTGGAGGTGAAGCCGTCTTCAGAGGGATCGGTGTAAGCTTGGTCTTTCTAAACTGCATGTTTTCCCACATTACCTGTTGCGCATTGAAGCATGGCCATCTACGGAGGGAGTATGATTACGAAAAAGGGCTGTAACTCTCGTCTATCGAAAAGTAGCCGCCAGGATAGCTCTAACAGCACGCCGAGTTTCATTTACTTGTAACAATTATTTAGTGCACAGTGAAGTTGTAAACGTTACAAAATTACTATCTGCTGTCAACACATCGCCATCTACGGAGGAGAGTATGGTTACAGAAAACGGCTGCAATCGTTGTTTTACCGAAACTATCGGGAAAAAAATTACATGACAATTAGCCGCTAAAACAACTCTAACATTACGTACAGCAGCTTCGCTGGCAATCCTTCTTCACCGAGTGGAAGGGCACCGAATATTGTTCAATCGTTTCCTTTAGGCTTCGAATCTCTCTATCTGGTACAGCAAAGGGCCTCCACAGTTCTGCCAGCCCTTGATGGAGCTCGGGTGTTGCAGCCAGCATCCCCAGCCCCTCGCAGATCAATCGTCGCGGTCTCTCTCTCTCTCTCTCTCCTACCTCCTCTCTCTCTCTCTGAGAGAGAGCTCAGCGCGTGAGAGGAAGAGGTTAAGCTTGACGTGCAATGCAGAGCCCAACCGGTTGGTTATTATGGTAACAAAAATGGCTACCGAGAGACGGAACCGGAAGTAGAGTGTACTAGAAGGTTCAGTGCACTCTACCAAAAGCTGGGGAAGACGAATAACCAACACCGACTAGATTTCGTTGGAATAACTCGAGATGGGGGGATGAGGAGGTTCGGGTCGGCAAGATGGAAGATGGATTTGGACCGACGCACTGAGGGAGCAGTTGGGGCAGGACAATGGAAGAGGCCTTCTTTTGCGCAGTGAAGGTAAATGGGATGATATATATATATATATATATATATATATAAAGAAGAAAAACAGCACCCAGAGTGGGACCGAACCCACCATTTTTTACAGAAGCGTTGTTCGGTCCCACCTGGCGCGTGTTTTTCTTTCGTCTGTACACGTAATAATAAAAAAAATTAGTAACGTCACTAACGGTACAAAATAGGTCTAAACCAAAATTCATCATCATGCCATCTTTGGCGTTTAAAAATAAAGGGCTAGAAAAAGGGCTCGTTTAGGAATACAGAAGAAAGTGTCCGGCAGTCTCAAGCCAAAGAAGGCATGGGGAAAGGTTAAACTATTTGTCCGTTTTTGTTGATTACATAAATTTTTTTTATTAATTACGTAGAAAGAAAGAAAGAAAACACGCGCCTAAGAGTGGGGAACGAACCCACGCCTTTTTTTAACAGCGAAGGCGTCGGTTCGTGGGTTCTGTAAACTGTGGTCGCAGCGCGCCGAGACAAAGTATGGTGGGCCACGTTACAAGCTCTTATCGATTCCAGTTTTATTAAGATATATACGATAAAATAGTTCGAGTCTGTCGCGCAGGCGCCTTCTGTCTAGCGTCTCATATTGGAAAGACTCTTTCTTAGACGAAACACTGCGGTGAGACTCATAACCATTGGCAACAAAACTGGCCGCTCGGTTCTGTACGCGGCGTCCGATGGGGTAACAGACCGCACAGGCGGGTCCCAAACCACAGGTCCAAAACCGTGCAGGCGTACTCTAGAATAAGTCCACATTGTAAACATGCAAGAGCTATTTTACGTTTGCAGGCTCACATTTTTCGGAACTGAAAAACGTTGCACCGTCTCATTTAATGAAATGAATAGAACGTATACGCAGCTCGTTTGGTGCGCGACTGTACCTGGCCAATTTACAACGTAGGAAGGTGCGTTTTCTCTCTGAGAGCTGCAAAACGCTCCCAGCGGAAGAGTTTTGGTAAAAAGTCACTCCTAGAGCAAATTCAGCCTGACTTCCGGAAAAACTGGCTTATGGAAAAATGACCCCCCCCCCCCCCCCCCCCCCTCCCCGTTTTTTGAATCCCTTCCGATCTTCGGAGCCCGAAAAGTTAAGAAAATAGGCTAAAGAAGCAGGGATTCACCCTGCTCTGCTTCCTTGTGCTTGTTTGTGATTACTGGGTGGTGATTTTCTCCGAAAGCAAATTATATTTTTAATACTTCAGCTTTCCTTGCTAAGTTCCCAAGACAACATGCATCCAACTTTGCACTACGGCCGTTGCAACGCCCAAGAACGATCTACGGAACCAATCCTGATGCTTCATACACAGGTACCAGCTCTTACTCCAGTCCCTCCCATCACTTAGCCATGGTAACCACCAAAGACAAGATCTTCACCTGCGCCTCAATCAAGGCGGTCGAGGACCACTTACTCTGGGACTGTGAAGTGCGACCTAACGAGGCGGCAACCAGGACAGACCTACCGCCGTGGATCCAAGAAGCAGTGCGCAGTTGTGACAAGGACATCCAACTATCAGCCGTCCAGCAGGTCCTGGCGGCCCTCGAAAAGCAGCACCGGAGCGAAAGCTGCGGGGCGACGCCCTCCCTTATGGGGCAGCAGCGTCCAACCCCGTAGGGAGTAGCGAAGGTGTGGTCCGAGTAGGGGTGACGTCGGGATCGGCGAGTGGCTACGTCCGGGCGCAGTGTACACACTGTGTCTGTTGCAGGCACTCAACAAAGTCTTTCTTCCTTCCTTCCTCAATCAAGGCCATATCTGTCTGGGTCGTGGAAGAATTTGCTGTAGCCCTTGCCATCCCTCAAACTCCCGCAACGCTTGTAATGACAGACTGTCAAGCAGTTGTCTTAACTTTCTAGCAGGTAACGTGGCCTCTACTACGTAGAATCTCCTCTCTCAAAAGGTCTCCGACCGGAAGATCAACATTGTGGGGTCCCCGGGACCCTCCTCACTAACGGGCAATAACTTTGCCCATGGATAAGCCCGCCAGCTTTCCTCCCAGGCCTCTGAGGAAACACCGAGTCTCTCTCCCCTGCTCACATTTCAAGACATCACCCAACATTACCGCATATCAAGATAACATTTCCCACCTCCTCACCTCTAGTTTATCAAAAGAGAAGAAGTAACACTCAGGAGACTCCAAACACCTTTCCTCACCTAACGTCGCTACGTCGAATGTTGTACTCCACCCAATACCCTGCCACATGTAAATTGTGCCCCAACCCATGTACCCTCATACATAAGGTCTTGGGGTGCGTACACGGCTCCGCTCTTATACTTTTATCCACTACAGTCAAACCCGATTATAACAAACCCGGATAGAACGAATTACGCTATATATCGAACAAAAACAAATCTGTTACGAAATTGTTTGCGAAGCATATTCGTTATAACGAAGTTCACATCGGATATATCGAGCTCGGCGCGCCTACAATTGCCACTGAAATGTGTTTTCAGGAGCGGCGATTGAGGTGCTGATTGGCCATGATTGAAATGTTGAGCCTCTCATGGACCGACGTGACGCCCGGCACCTTTCGTCGTAACTGTTTCCAGCGCACGGGATTCACGACGGAGCCCATCCAGCCAGCGAGTCCGGACCAAGACGGCATCATCGGCGAACTGCGCGAACAGCTCGCCAACGTTCCAGATGCTGTGCCGAAAAGAGTGTCCGCAGAAGATTTCCTAAGTGTTGACGACGATGTTGCCGTCATTGTGGGCCACTCGAGCCCACACACCGTCGCCGATGTCATGGCAGCTGGTGCTGCTGAAAGCACTGAAGAGACTGAGGATGTCACAACGTAAAGCCGTCCGATGCTTTATGAAGCGCTTTCGCTAGGCGATATTCTCCGCCAATATTGCTTCGATATTGAAGGACACGCACTTTAACTGGTGCAAACGATGTCTCGTGTAGAGAATGCGGTGCTAGTTGGTGCCGCAAAAACGAAAGTGAAGACAAAAAACACCCCTTTCTTGCAAAGTAGGCAGTTAAGATGGAGAGTAGCTTTATTGTATGTAATAAATGGATTGTTTTGTGTAAGGTGATGGCATACTTCATGTGTTCTCTTGGGGGGGGGGGTCCCGAGTATTGCGAACTCGTAACAAGAAATTCGTTATAGACGGGTTCGGCTATATCGAATTATTAGATATATCGAACTAATCGCGGCGCATATTACAGTTCGCTATAACCGGGTTTGACTGTATTACTTCCCTCGCTGAGCTGTGAGAGAATTTGGAGACCAGCGCCGGCCTGGATGCCCAGCAACTCCTCTTGTCCAGGGCAGAGACAGGACGGTCGTCTAATGGTCTTCTGGAATGAGGGACCCCTCTTACATCACCACTCTCAAAACAAAGTCATGGGTGGAGCAGGGTCCATGGGTTTGGGAGCAGTCCTGGGAGCAGCCAGAAAGGTATTTTGGGACCAGGTTTGGAGCAGCCACAAATGCCATTCGGAGCAGATGTAACCCCATTTCACAGGCTTATGGTGCCTCCCTAATCTCCCTACTGGCCACTGCGTAAGTCCTCTGGCAACTACCTTTTATTTTTCTACTATCTCAGGCATTCTGCCATGCACTAGTACCTACTCTGAACCAGGAACGCAGTTCTTGTACCATATCTAGAGGTTTACAAAATGCGGTGTCATCTACCTTCGGCCCCAGCGAGCGGGCCGCGTTATTACCGTTAGAAGGTAAAACCTCACGCGCAGAGTTGAAAGAGATCAGATAACAGGCCTTGCTTCGTGTCCGGTAAACGGCAGTGTTTATGGGAACCCACGGTGGCATTCCGTAAAACGAGATGTTTGTGTGCATTTTTTTCTATCGAATAGCGCTTTCAGTGCGTGCGAAGCTGAAAACAGGTTTGTCTGCTCCCGCCACAGGGTTGCGAAAGGTGGCGAAGTTACACCGCAGACTACATAAACGGAGCGTACCAGAACACACGAATAATGTTGGTTCATCCTCCAGTAAGCAAAGCTAACCCCAAAGTTTAATTTAATTGAATTGAAGTTTGTTTGTTGTTTTCTAAATACGGAAATCAAAAGGCGACCGGCCTTCCCTCTGTTTCGCGGGAGGTTTATTTCAAGTTTTAAATTTATTTCCATTCCAAGGTAAAAGGCGCGAATGAGTAATTACCTCAAAGCAAAAGCGCACCGAATTAACAAACGAGGGCAAAGCGTCCAAGACCCTGTTAGCCCAATATATATGCATGTAACAACGGAAAGTTGCCGGCAGCAGAGCTAGGATCGCCAAAAATGGGCGACTGAATTGATGTTCACCTACAATAAACTACACCCTTTCATGTGGATATTATTCTATCTGTTTGCGATGAGAAACAGAAACATTTTACTATTGGTCATTTTCCATTGATATCGGCACAGCGGCCGATACCGGCAAACACAACTATGCAAATGCACCCCACATATATTCAAACAGACGGCGCGTAGAGCCTGCAGCCTTAGGGCTAAGCCAAAGCCAAGTTCCATAGCCGCTCATAGCCTTGATGGAACCGAAAACACAATGTTTCAGCCAAGTTTACAGGCGCTGGGCACCATGGCGGTCGTATCTCGCGTCTCAATTCAGGCGCTGCGGCGTAGGACGGCGTTGATAAACGAGTTTGGCGGTCAATGGCGCAAATGGCGCAGCTGCTCCACCCCTGCAAAGCTTCTCAACAACAACAACAACCGTGTAACGCCCTCCACGCGCACAAAAATGGATAATTGGCGAAGTAAACACATTTAATCGCTTACAATAACGTAAATTTAGATCATTGATTGAAGGAAATTAAGAAAGAAAATAACAAACCCAAAAATAAAGGAAGTTACAACTAACCGAGGAATTTGTAAAGGTCTATCTTTTCCACCCCCCTCACACGATTACCAGAAACCCTTTTTTTTTTTTTTCAAACCCAAAAAACAAAGCGACAAAACAAAGGCGAAGGAGCAAAAGCCGTGTAACGCCACAAAAAAAAGTGCAAGTGCGTAGTTCAGATTTCGGCGGTTTAACGCGCCGAAACTACCAGGGCTATGAGTCGCCCCGTAGTGTAGGGCTCCGGATTCATTTCGATCACCTGGGGATCTTTAGTGTGCACCGACATGTCGACACACGGGCGCTTTCGCTTTTCGCTTTCATCTGAAAAGCGGCCACATGGCGGCCACCACGGCAGGAATAGCGAACCGTACTTTGGATCAGCAGCCCAACGCCTTAGCCACTGAGCCACCGCGGCTGGTGACCTAATTAGCGTTGTTAACACATTTAATCGCTATAATCGTGTAAGCGTGCAATATTTATAGAAGAAATAAAGAAGAAAAATGGAATATGAAAAAATTAGAACGAACTAACGAAATCGGAAAGGTCTATCTGATCCCCGCCCTCAAACAATTAAGGCAATTTTTTTAATCGTGGAGACAGGGTCGGAAGCACGAAATAACGCGTAAAAAAGTGACAACCGTGGACCATCTGGTGTCCACACAAAAATAAAGAACTGGCGAAGTCAATGCATTTAATCGTTGTAATAGTGAAATGTAGATCGTGGTGAAAATCAAAGAAAAACAAAAATATAAATAACCACACGAAACAAAAGTCGCCGAGTATAACCCCACATAGACCAACATGAACTAAAAACGGGGAAGAGTGCCCAAATCTGGCTGTATAAAAACTCAAAATGAAGGCAATTCTCGAAATTCTCGAAGGTAATTCTTGTAAGAAATTCTTAAAATCTCTGCACATTTTTTTTCTAAAACATAGTTTTATTTGTGTTAGCCCTATAAACTCAATCCTAATATTCTGCATCGATTTGATTCATGATCACAAACTCCGTAAAAGATAAAATAAACTGCTCAAGTTTTTCTTTTTTTCTCTCTCACAAATTCGTGGGTTTTCGAAGACATTGCAGGCTTTTCATCTTGTGATGGCAGCGAAAGTACCGAAAGTACCGAAAGTCCAAGTAACAGAGTGATGTGGGTAAAACTGATATTTTCTGTTTGCCTGTAGCCTGTAATGCAGGAAAATGGACTCTGAAATCACCGTGGAGCGAATACGCATGCGGAGAGGAGGGGACGTTCCACAAAGGTTATCATGAAAACAAAACACAACTTTCTTCAACTTCAAAAAAAAAAAAAAAAAACAGCCTTTGATAACTCACTCAGCTCAACTACAGCCACACAAAAAAACGCACGAGATATTAAAAAGCTTTCAAATTTTACGCAGGGTTCGTACGCGCTTTAACGACAGAAATTCAAGGGTTTTCAAGGACTTTCAAGGAACAGAAAATGTTTTCAAGGCTATAATCTAATGTTTTATCTTGTATAATTTATACTATAAATTGTCGAACCCAATATCCGTAATTATGATGATGATTAGAGGCCCTCCCTTCGTAGCGGGACGTCGGTTGCCACCAACCAACTTGCCTGTGTTATTCTACTTACCTAATGTGATATTCCTGTGATGCCTGTGTTATTCTATTTACCTAATACCTACCCTTACCTAACCTAATGGGTTAGTGAAGGGTAGGTCTTAAGCTCCCGTCGCTTCCCGCTCCCCCTTCCCTCCCCCTTCCTGCCCTTGCACGCCTGTTTACCATTCCCCCCCTTCTGTTCTAAATTCTGATTCGGTATATTACTCTTCCTACGTCCCACACTCTTCCCTAATTTTCTTCCACCACCACTCCAGCCGTCTCTTCGTCACCTCTATGGCCCTGAAGTTGAGGCTTCCCCTCATACGAAATCCCAACGCCTCCGTCAACGTCGCTTCCCCATCGTCCCGCCGCGGTCTTATATCTGTGCAGTCTCTGACAATATGCTCTACGGTTTCCCGATCCCTGCCGCAGCCCGTGCTTCGAAAAGCAGTGCACTGCCTCGGGTATTGCCATAGAAACCTTCCTTCCTGATTTCTAGTTTCTTTGTTCTATATAAGTCCCCACAGTTTTTTTTCTTTCCATTCTCTGTACCCAATCCGCCATCGCTGCTGCTTTTACCTGCTTTTTAATTGTTGCGTAAACCCCACCTTCCCCTACCGACTTTCCATACCGCTTGGTCACCTGTCTGGTCCTCCGTCTCCACCGCGTATCCATGCACCTCCTATACGGGTACCTAAACACTCTCGCGGCCCATTTTTCCTCCGTGTCACGCAGTCTCTCCTCAAATTTTATCTTGGTCTGCGCCTCCCTTGCCTCAAAGGACGACCAGCCCAATGCCCCTGTACCGTTTCATTTGTAGTTTTACTATGGTCCCTAGGGCCAGCCTGCCTACCGCCCTCTGGTTTACCTCCAGGCCCGCTTGAGTCTCTGACCTCATGCATATAACCGCATTTCCGAAAGTCAATCCTGGTACCATGACCCCCTTCCAGATTGGAAAGCGCAGATTCCCCTTACCACCTCGTATTTGTGGCAGCCCCACAGTGCTCTATGTTTCACTATAGCCGCGTTCCGTCTTCCTTTTCGCCGCCGCCCACGCGCCAGCTATCGGCCGTAAAATACACCGCGGCAACCGGCACCTCCGTCAACCGGAAGCGCGGCTTCTTTGAACGAGCCGCTTCTCTGTCTCACAAGAGTTCCGATATTTTCCGGTATCACAAAACTGGCGGGTCAACCTCACATCGCAAGGAGAGAGAGAGAGAAGAGGGGAGAGAGAAGAGAGAGGAGAGAGAGAGAGGAGGGAGAGAGAGAGAGAGAGAGAGAGGAGGGAGAGGGGAGAGAGAGAGAGAGAGGGTGTTCCTGATCTTCGTTTGCCTTTGTAAATATTTTTTTTTTCCTTCGCGAACAAAAGACCCCTTCCTAAAGCGATCAAAGTACAAAAATTTCCCTCGCACTTCCCCGAGGGGGAGAGTGTATAATTGCGAATGCACGAGTTGAATTTGCGCGGGTCGGTAATGTTCGCGAAAGAGAGATCACACACACACACAACTACAAAGAAAGAAAGATGCATTTATTCACAGGACACCTATTTGTGTTGTCGTTGTAGCTTGATTGCTAGAGCGGATCTCAGCTTTGAAATTTCGTGTCAGTACTCCTTTAAGCGGGTGCATTAGCCCTTCTCACGCCCGATTCCTGGCCAATCCCCCACGTGGGTATGTGCCATGTCAGCGGCCAGGCAGCGCGCGCCCATCTCCCCCCGTTGCCAAGGAAGACGAGGAGATTCCTGGCCAATCCCCCACGTGGGTATGTGCCATGTCAGCGGCCAGGCAGCGCGCGCCCATCTCCCCCCGTTGCCAAGGAAGACGAGGAGCGCGCGCACCCAGCTGTGGCTATGCGGACGGCGGCGGAATGCGGACGGCGGCGGACGCTTCAGGCTCGCTTAAGAAGTGCATTCGCGCTTAAAAATTTCATCTTGTGATTATACATACTACCGCGGCCAAACATGGAATAAGTGTAACACTGTGGTCCGCAATGCGAACGCGCGCGCCTGCCGGACATTACATCTACCCACATACGTACGCGATGTCGCGGAGCAGACAATTAATGCAGTAAAACCTCGTTACAAGAAAATTGCTTTAATCAAATTCTCTCTTTAATCGAAGTTTTCACGGTCTCGAGTGCAGGGCATCCAGAAAAAATCATTCCCGTTTTTAACGAATGCAACGAAGTACCGTTTATAACAAAGCACCTTTTATAACGA
>CM023457.1:27028285-27085733 GCA_013339765.2 Haemaphysalis longicornis
TATATTATAGATATATATATATAATCTTTATCATCTAGTTGAACAATGCATAATCATCAGCATCTGCTACGACTAGTATAATATTCTGGATCCAAATTAACTTTATTTATTTTGCTTATTCTAGAAAACCTGCTGCGCCGTAAGGCATTTTTGCAGGGTGCGGGGGACAGTACAAACATAAAGAAGTACACGTGTATAAACAATCACTTTGGCAGGCATAAAGGGAAATCAGGTCACATAGCGAATAAACGCACTAAATGCTGCATCAGTTGTACATTCAACAATGCGATTCGGCGACGTACCCCAATCAGAAATAATGTGTAAGAAAAACGAGCTCTGAAAAACATTTAGCTGAATTCACGAACTTTGAAACTGTGGTCGCAGTGCGCCGAGACAAAGATATGGTGGGCGACGTTACAAGCTCTTATCGATTCCAGTTTTATTAAGATATATACGATAAACTAGTTCGAGTCTGTTGCGCAGGCGCCTTCTTTCTAGCGTCTCCCATTCGAAAGACTCTTTCTTAGACGAAACACTGTGGTGATAGTCATAACCATTGGCAACAAAACCGGCCTCTCGGTTCTGTGCGCGGCGTCCGATGGAGTAACAGACCGCACAGGCGGGTCCCAAACCGCGGGTCCAAAGCCATGCAGGCGTACTCTAGAATAAGTCCACATTGTAAACACACAAGAACTATTTTACGTTTGCAGGCTCACATTTTTTGGAACTGAAAAACGTTGCAGCGTTTCATTTAATGAAATGAGTAGAACGTATACGCAGCTCGTTTGGTGCGCGACTGTACCTGGCCAATTTACAACGTAGGAAGGTGCGTCGGCGTATAGCCCGTTTTCTCTCCGAGGGCTGCAAAACGCTCTCAGCGGAAGAGGTTTAGTAAAAAGTCGCTTCTGGAGCAAATTCAGCCTGACCTCCGCAAAAACCGGCTTATAAAAAAATACCCCCCCCCTTTTTTTATTTTTTTTTATCCCTTCCGATCTTTGGAGCCCGAAAAGTTAAGAAAATAGGATAAATAGGCAGGGATTCACCCTGTTCTGCTTTCCACGTGCTCGTTTGTGATTACTGGGCGGTGCCTTTCTACGAAAGCAAATGATTCTTTCCTTGCTAAGTTACCGAGACAACATGCATCCAACTTTGCACTCCGGTCGTCGCACCGCTCAAGGATCTACGAAACCAATCCCGACGTTTCATACACAGGTACCAGACCTTACTCCAATTCCTCCCGTCACTTAGCCATGGTAACCACCAAAGACAAGACCTTCACCTGCGCCTCACTCAAGGCCACATCTGTCTGGGTCGCGGAAGAACTTGCTGCGGCCCTTGCCATCCCTCAAACTCCCGCAACGCTTGTAATTACAGACTGTCAAGCACTTGTCGTAGCTTTCTAGCAGGTAACGTGGCCACTACTACGTGGAATCTCCTTTCTCAGCATGCCTCCGACCGAACACGCCTCCGACCGGAAGATCGACATTGTGTGGGACCCCGGGAACTCCCTCACTAACGGGCAATAACTTTGCCCATGGACAAGCCTGCCAGCTTTCCTCCCAGGCCTCCGAGGAAACGCCGGGTCTCGTTCCCCTGCTCACATTTCAAGACATCACCCAACATTACCGCACTTCAAGACAACATTTCCCACCTCCTCACCTCTAGTTTACCAAAAGAGAAGAAGTAACACTCAGGAGACTCCAAATACCTTTCCTCACCTAACGTCGCTACGTCGAATGTTGTACTCCACCCAATACCCTGCCACATGTAAATTGTGCCCCAACCCACGTACCCTCATACATAGGTCTTGGGGTGCGTACACGGCTCCGCTCTCATACTTTTATCCACTACAGTCAAACCCGATTATAACGAACCCGGATCCGCTGAGCTGTGAGAGAACCTGGCGACCAGCGCCGGCGTTGGATGCCCAGATTGAGATGTTGAGCCTCTCATGGACTCCCCGACACCTCGTGCCCAGGGCAGAGACCCAGGACGGACCAAGACGGCATCGTCTCGTGGTCTCCTGAAATGAGGGACCACTGCCACACACCGTCGCCGATCATGGCAGCTGGTGCTGCTGAGCACTGAAGAGACTGAGGATGTCAAAACCGTCCGAAAGTCATGGCCAATATTGTGGAGCAGGGTCCATGGGTTTGGGAGAAAGTGAAGACAGTCAGTTAAGATGGAGAGTAGCTTTATTGTATGGAGTTTTGTGTAAGGTAATGGCAGCCAAAAGGCATTTTTGGAGCAGGTTTGGAGCAGCCAGAAATGCCATTTGGAGCAGATGTAACGCCATTTCACAGCATTAGGGTGCCTCCCTAATCTCCCTACTGGCCACTGTGGAAGTCCCCTGGCAACTACCTTTTATTTTTCTACTATCTCAGGCATTCTGCCATGCACTAGAACCTACTCTGAACCAGGAACGCAGTTCTCGTACTATATCTAGAGGTTTACAAAATGCGGAGTCATCTACCTTCGGCCCCAGCAGAAGCGAGGGGGCGGTCGCTGTTACATTCGTTAGAAGCGCACACATGGTTAACCACCTCAGCAGCGCAGGAGTCGAAAGAGATCACCGACTAGCGAGCATTACCGTTAGAAGGTGAAACCTCACGCGCAGAGTCGAAAGAGATCAGATAACAGGCCTTGCTTCGTGTCCGGTAAACGGCAGTGTTTATGGGAACCCACGGTGGCATTCTGTAAAACGAGATGTTTGTGTGCATTTTTTTCTATCGAATAGCGCTTTCAGTGCGTGCGAAGCTGAAAACAGGTTTGTCTGCTCCCGCCACAGGGTTGCGAAAGTCGGCGAACTTACACCGCAGACTACACAAACGGAGCGTGTCAGAACGCACGAATAATGTTGGTCCATCCTCCAGTAAGCAAAGCTAACCCCAAAGTTGAATTTAATTGAATTTAAGTTTGTTTGTTTTCTAAATACGGAAATCAAAAGGCGACCGGCCTTCCCTCCGTTTCACGGGAGGTTTATTTCAAGTTTTAAATTCCTTTCCATTCCAAGTTAACAGGCGCGAATGAGTAATTACCTCAAAGCGAAAGCGCACCGAATTAACAAGCGAGGGCAAAGCGTCCAAGATCCTGTTAGTCGAATATATGTAACAACGGAAAGTTGCGGGCAGCAAAGCTAGGATCGCCAAAAATGGGCGACTAAATTGATGTTCACCTCCAATAAACTACAACCTTTCATGCGGATATTATTCTATCTGTTTGCGATGAGACACAAAAACATTTTACTTTTGGTCATTTTCCATTGATTGTGGCATAGCGGCCGATACCGGCAAACACAACCGTGCACCCCACAGAAATTCAAACAGACGGCTCGTAGTGCCCGCGGCCTTACGGCTAAGCCAAAGCCAAGTTCCACAGCCGCTCATGGCCTTGATGAAACGGAAACCATAACCGCCTTGATGAAACCGAAAACACAATGTTTCAGCCAAGTTTTCGGGCGCTGGGCATCATGGCGGTCGTATCCCGCGCTGATAAACGAGTTTGGCGCAACAGTGGCGGTTCAGCGCACGATGGCGCAGGTAAACAAAACTAGTTTGGCGCTCAATGGCGCAAATGGCGCAGCTGCTCCACCCCTGCAAAGCTTTTCAACAACTACTACAACAACCATGTAACGCCCTGCACGTACCCAAAAATGGATAATTGGCAAACACATTTAATCGTTACAACGACGTAAATTTAGATAATTGGTTGAAGGAAATTAAGAAACATAACAAACACAAAAATAAAGGAAGTTACAATTAACCGAGGAATTTGCAAAGGTCTATCTTTTCCACCACCCTCACACGATTACCAGAAACTTTTTTTTTTCGAACCCAAAAAAAAACGAAGCGAAAAACAAAGGCGAAGAAGCAAAAGCCGTGTAACGCCACAAAAAAAGCGCAATTGTCGTAGTTCAGATTTAGGCGGTTTAACGCACCGAAACTACACCAGGGCTATGGGTCGCGCCGTAGTGTAGGGCTCCGGATTCATTTCGATCACCTGGGGATCTTTAGTGTGCACCGACATGTCGACACACGGGCGCTTTCGCTTTTCGCTTCCATCTGAAAAGCGGCCACATGGCGGCCACTACGGCAGGAATATCGAACCTGCGTACTTTAGCTCAGCAGCCCAACGCCTTAGCCACTGAGCCACCGCGGCTGGTTAATAAGCGTTGTTAACACATTTAATCGTTATAATCGTGTCAGCGTATTATATTTGTCGAAGAAATAAAGAACAAAAATAGAATATGCAAAAGTTAAAACGAACTAACGAAATCGGAGAGGTCTATCTGATCCCCCGCCCTCAAACAATTAAGGCAATTTTTTTAAACGTGGAGAAAGGAACGGAAGCACGAAAGAACGCGTAAACAAGCGCCAACCGTGGACCGCCTTGTGTCCACACGAAAATAAAGAACTGGTGAAGTCGATGCATTTAAATCGTTATAATAGTGCAATGTAGGTCGTGGTGAAGAACAAAAATAAATAAACATACGAAACAAAAGTCGCCGAGTATAACCCAACATAAACCAACATGAACTACAAACGACGAAGAGTACCCAAATCTGGCTTATAGAAACTCAGAATGAGGGCAATTTTCGAAATTATTAGTAGGCGATTCTCAAAATTTCTGTACATTTTTTTTTTCTAAAACAGAGTTTTATTTGCGTTAGCCTTATAAACTCAATCTTAATATTACTGGATCGATTTGATTCATGATCAGAAACCCCGAAAATGATAAACTCAACTGCTCAGGTTTTTCTATTTTTTTCTCTCTCACAAATTGATGGGTTTTCGAAGAAAATGCAGGCTTTTCATCTTGTGATGGCAGCGAAAGTCCCGTCAGGTCCAAGTAACACAGTGATGCGGGTAGGACTGATATTTTCTGTTTGCCTGTTGCCTATAGTGCAGGAAAATGGACTCTGAAATCACCGTGGAGCGGATCCGCACGCGGAGAGGAGAGGACGTTCCACAAAGGTTACAGTTTTAAAGGGGGCCATAAAAACAAAATACAACCTTCTTCAATTTCAAAGAACTAGCCTTCGATAACTCACTCAGCACTACAGCCACGAAAAAACGCACGAGATATTAAAACGCTTTCAAATTTTACGCTACAGTGACGTCATATGTGGAGGAGTGATGTATCATGGGCAATCATTGAAAACGTATGTCTGTTTACTGCGCGCCAACATTCAAGTAATACGATCAAGCAGAATTAGAGGCCCCACTACAATCGCCCAGTCATGTGTCTCAGCCTGGGTAGTTCGGCCGCCCCCAATCGCACAAACAAGATTCTGTGACGTCATAAGAGAACAGCCGGAAAGTGGTTGGGGAGTCGCCACCGCTTCACTTGCTGCCATTGTTATTTGTATTATTCCTCTTGCGATTAAATTTGTTAAATTGGTACCATTGTTATCGGGACAAAGCAGTTTTTTCGATGAACCATGCTTGTATTGAGAGCGATGCCCCTTAAGGGCTCGGGCTGTCGGCGTCTCATGACATCGTCGTAACCGTCGTCTCATGTAGTCACGATACTAAAACACCGGGACACTCGTTTGCGCCTCGCGATAGAGAGCTTCGTGCTTCAAGGACACCATACTTTTACAGCAAAGCTGTACACCCCTACTCCCCAACGGTTTCCTCTCCGTGAGCAAAAACGCCAAGGCGCCAAGAATACACTTGTACACTGCATGCTTCGCCCCTCCGCGGGTTTTACGTTAGTGGAGATGGCCAGTTTTTTTTTTTTTTTTTTTTTTTTGTCATCGTGGCCCCTTTAAGCGCTCCTCTTTCTCCTGTTCCTCCCCTCCCTCCGCCTCCCCACTATCACCATCGATATCATCTTCTTCTCTTTGCCGTATTTCCCATAGCGAAAGACGCGTATGTGGTCCACGTGCAAAACTGCGCATGCGTACTCACGTGGGTCTAAATGACAATTCTGCACCTCGCCCAGTTTCCCGCGCAAGGAGGAGGAGGAGAAGGAATGGAGGAGGACAATGAACTAGAAATTCTAGTACACTATCGCGTGCACCCAGATCCCGGCAGCTTAGTAGACACGACCACGATTTTCGCTCGCCGCCGCATGCGCGCCAGCTGCCGGACGTATCATGCACTGCGGCAACCGGCACCTCCGTCAACCTGCAGCCGCGGCTTCTTTGAACGAGCCGCTTCTCCGTCTCACAAGAGTTCTGACATTTTCCGGTATCACGAAACTGGCGGGTCAACCTCACATCGCAGAAGAGAGAGAGAGAGAGAGAGAGAGAGAGAGAGAGAGAGAGAGAGAGAGAGAGAGAGAGAGAGAGAGAGAGAGAGAGAGAGAGAGAGAGAGAGAGAGAGAGAGAGAGGCAACAAGAAAAGAAAACGCTTGCACAGCGCAATATCAAATTCAACCGGACTTGCATTCACTATTTGACGCAATTTTAGGATTTTGGAGAAATTTCAAGATTTGCACAATGACCACTGGAGAGATACGAAGAGAGAGAGAGAGAGTGTCCCTGGTCTTTGTTTGCCTTTGTAAATATTTTTTTTTCACGAACAAACGAGACCCCTCCCTAAAAGCGATCAAAGTACAAAAATTTCACCTTGTGATTATACATACGACCGCGGCCTAACACGGAATAAGTGCAACGCTGTGATGCGCATTGAGGACCGGCCCGCTTTCCGGACATTACATCCACCCGCAATAAGTACGCGATGTCGTGGAGCGAACAATAAATGCAGTAAAACCTCGTTACAACAAAATCGCTTTAATCGAATTCTCTCTTCAATCGAAGTTTTCACGTCTCGAATGCAGGGCAGCGAGAGCAAATCAATCCCATTTTTAACGAATGTAACGAAGTACCGTTTATAACAAAACACCTTTTATAACGAAATTTCCACTCAGTGAATTCCGTTAGAACGAAGATTTACTGTACTCTCAACCAACCAACTTTGCCCCTTTAGAATGACTGGAACTGACTGCTACGCCGCACGTTCGGCAACCCTTAGCGCTTTTAACCAACTGTCGTTTTAAACAAAGCGTTCACTAGGTTTACTGTACTTTCCATACTGTGACAACTGTGGCTCACATTTCAAAGGCTCTGCTGGCAAGGGCCCGTTTACAGCAAAGAATAACTCCAACCTGGACCAATAACACTAAGCTTACTTGGACCATTCCACTCACCATCCTCCCAGCGCAAAGCCCTGTCTGCAATTTGAGACCTCGAAATTGGCGTCGCTGCATAATCTCCACGTGTGCATCAAGTTTTTTACTCAGCGCCCTTAAACAGACATTCATTTTTAATTTTTATTCTTTTTTTTTATTCTTATCTTTTGTGAAGGCATGTCAGCGAATCCTGGCAAACAATGTGCTGGCTGTATGTTTTACGTGAAAGAGAAAATAAACATTTGAAACCTCCAAACAATGTGCATCGAAACAGTGGTGCAAATAAATTTTGACAACTGAAGCTTGGACGTCGCCAATGTGTTTTTAAAGCGAAGCTTTCTAAGGCTGGGGTTCCGTTCTGCGAAGCCACAAGACACTTTGCGGCAAAACCCACTTTAATGGCGAATTATGTGAAGGTGGCAATCAAATGTATTCAGCAGAAAACAGCTGCAACGAAGCTTTCTCGGTCTCGCGGCTGACTGATGGCAGTGTCGCCGGCAAGTAACAATAACGCACTGCAGGAAAGCCAACTTTACACAATGATGGGAGGGGGGAGAGGTGCACTTAATTGCATAATACTGATGATCATAATTCCAACGATGGTGATTATGAAACAAAAAAAATGCTTCCCGTGGTCGTAATCGCACCTTGGTGATGGTGGTGTTATGAAACCCTTCGCTTTCCCTCGCTTTATGAACCCGATGTCTACACGATTGCGCCCGATGACCATCGCATTTTTACTAAAACTGCCACCAAGACGACCCTGTCATTACTCTGTTTCTTTTAGATGCTAAGCATCTCATGCTCGGGGCTGTGTCCCTCCCTCCCTCGTTGTCGTTGTCCGCCGTCCGCACTCTACTGCGCATGCGCGTCTCTTCAGCCCCGTCAGCGTTTGGGCTGACGTCAGCGCAGTCCACTAGAAAAAGAAATAGTTAGACAGCGCCCGCTATCGATCCCACGACTCTCTGGCCGCAACGGGAGGTACGTGGCGCTCTTCCCACTGCGCTACAAACCGAGACGGGAGCATGTGCTACGGACGCGCCTTGTGTCCTTCACTCATTCAAAACTACGTCAAGAAGCTACTGATACAACGAAGGCACGCGAAGCTGAACGTCAACGGAAACGACGAACTGAAAACTAATGGAACTTCAGTCGACCCATGGCTGCTTCGCATACTACTCAGGGTTCCCCTACGGGAAGATGGTGTATTTTTTTTCTTTACTTGACATGATTGTTTAGTTCATAGTAGAGTTGTAAACTTTACAGAATTATTGCCAGGCTGTTTTTAATACACGGCTGTCCCCGGAGGGAGTATGGTTTTGTAACTTGTTCTATAAAAGCTGCCACAAAAACAATTACATGACAAGTGGCGGCCAAGACGACGCTAATGGTACTCCGATTTTCGTTGACTTGTCTTCATTGATTAGTTCACAGTGAAGTTCTAAACGTTACAGGATTTCCGCCTGCTGTCAAATTCACGGGCTTCCGAAAGGGAAACGAACAGGCCCATGTTTGTTTGTTGGGATAAAACTATAGAGTATTCCCACGCCTCCTTACGTATATAATTACGAAGCCATTGTCACTACAATTACCAAATGATGAGGGAAAAAATGGCCGCGTGTCTGCTCCTTTCGTTGCAAATGTCGACGAACGACGATAGTCGACTGGCGCCCCTGCCAAGTGAATGCCTCCTGTCTCTTTCCCGCTCACCTCTCATGCCGTTACTTTTCCGTCCCGTTCCCTCCCAAAATACGCGCTAGATGTTTGCTCGAGTCAATTTAAATTTACCGCATTTCACTGCTCCCAAATCGGGCGCCTCGATGCCAGCGCTGCAGTAAGGCTGAGATGCGCGTGAATCGAAGCACCCTACTACAGCGTTTATGGAACCACGTTTCCCTACTCCACGAGCGTTCCAAACGGAACGTGGAACCTATCTATAGTGGAACCTTTCGGTAATGTTGCCGTATGATTTCTTAAATGCACCCAGGAGCGCAGACAACAGCAGGCGACGGTTTTCTACAGTTGATGTAGTATTTCATTTGCTATCGCAAAAATCAAGCATCCGTGAATTTTTTAATAAAGGAACACTGTAAATATCACTTATGTGAACATCTTCGACAGAACTCTGTCTGGTTGGGTTGAACTTGAAGAGGCAAATACACCAACCAAGGGCGTTTATTCAAAGGAACCGCTTTGAATAAACGCCCTTGGTTGGTGTATTTGCCTCTTCAAATATCACTTATGTATTAATTTTCTGCCTTACATTTGCGTAATGTCTTGTTATTGTTCAACAATTTTGACAAGTATGAACATTGACGCCTCACTTAGACGCTTAGATTTGGCTGTGGGTATATAAGACTATTGCGCAGCTTCTGTTTCAGTTTGGTCGGATGGCTGAATTTTGTCACAGACAGACAGACAGACGAAATTTTTTGCGTTTAAGTATTCCAAGAAAGACTATCGTCCTTAATGAATACTGTGCATGCCCTAAATATGAGTGTGATGTATATATATGCAGCCAATTACCCCTTCGCTGGTCACCCCCCTTTACAAAGTTGAATGGCTTCTCCCCGTATTCCGCCATTTGGTGGAAGTCCTGTCATCTATTTGGAGGACCTAAAACGGCGCCATCTATCTATGTCCACCGCAACCCTCTTACGTCACTAAATAAACAGTTCAAGTATAGTGCACTAGAATTCTAGTGTACCAATATAGTGCACCTATAGTGTACCTATATATAGTGTACCTATAGTGTATAGCAAACTATATATAGGTTGGTACAGGTCTATCAATATGTACCTATAGTGTACGTACGTTCCACAACAACAGTGTACAGTACACACGCCGCGTTTTAAACACACCTAAAAAATCATTTTGAG
Source organism: Haemaphysalis longicornis (assembly GCA_013339765.2). NCBI lineage: Eukaryota > Metazoa > Arthropoda > Arachnida > Ixodida > Ixodidae > Haemaphysalis > Haemaphysalis longicornis. Next base: position 27,038,302 of record CM023457.1, read on the forward strand.
CTTTTCTGCTTGTCTTCCAAGACCTAACCTCCCTACAGATAGTATAGTTTACGGATCACGAGCGCTGCTTTTTCGGAAAATTTCTCTCCCGCATGGCCGCCCGGCTGCGTGTTTGTTGCGCAATTTAGTATTTAAACTGCCACGTCACACGCTCGAAAACGATACTGCAAGGCTGAAGGGCTAATTCTCAGAAATGGGCGGTGACGCGCTTCATAAACTTTTGCTCCCGGATGTACGTCACCACGATCTACGGTCATGGAAAAATGAAACGTGATCACAAAAATATGAACCAGAACACACGAATGCGATTTCTTTCAATTAAAATCAAATTGACGCTTGGCTTATTACAGCAACAAAGTTGGGAAATGTGGCTTTCCAAAATATACTAATAGCACACCTTTATTAGGCCCCACGAACAGCATTTTTCAATTTTGCGTGTTCAGGTCCATAGTTTCGCGTTCGCCTTTCATTTATCCATGACTGCGTACGGTCACCTCATTATGACGAGGATGGTGAGTGACACGCCACAGTTCCTGTTTGAGGAGCCCTCTCTTGCGGAGTCACTGACGTGGCATAAGAAACACCCATCCCCTCTCGTCATCACTCTTTACCCCTGATCGTTCGTTCTTTTTACTGGCGCGGAAAAAAAAAATTGAAGCCGTTCCACTAAATGTGAAAGCTGTCGGAAGTGCAGAGCAGTGATTCGCCATAACGGGCTGTAGCGCCGTTATCCGCTCACTACTACCACCCAATGCAATTCAAATTTCCCGCCTTCGCAGTCCTCGCGCGCCCCCGGCCTGAAACTGAGCCAGCGGGAGTTCTGTTCTTTTTATGCTTGCTTTTCCTCCCGCAAGTGGCCGGCGTGCACTGCCACTTTTTTTTCGCTTACTATCGTAAAAGCCAACCCAACGAGCGTTCCTAAACTAAATGACACAGCGCTGCCGGTTAATTACATATACTTGTCCTCAAATGTGCCACTTGCAGTGTTTCTTTGCGCTAAACAACGGGGAGATGTATGACAAGCGCCAGCGGTTCACGAGTTTCGAACGCTTATGACTATATATAAACCGCTTGGCTTTCGAAGCCTCTGCGGGACGCCGCGACGACAGCCGCTACGACGGAACGCCGTGGGGCTCTACTTCGGTCTAGCGAGCGAGCTACGACGATAAGGCGAGCCCCTAAAGTGCTCTGCCAAAAACTCGCCGCTATCTACGAACGTAATAGGACTTGATTGCTGGCTGGTTGGTTCATGACGTACGAAGGAATAAGTTTGTGCAAAAGACGAGGACGAAGATATCTTGTCCTCTCTACGGCTTCGTCTTTTGCGCAAACTTATTCCTTCGTATATCTACGAACGCCACGAGACGCGACTGGCTCTGCTAGACGAACATATAGAGGGCGTTCTCGAACGCATTGGAACTCTAAAAGACTGGAACTCTAAAAGGAAATGAGGTTCAACCACAGTCGCGATACAGAAATTCTGAGAATCGTCTACAAATTCCAGCCACACTGCCGTACACCGAGCCCCTTAGAAGTCGGCTTCATTCCAATACATACATGCACCCCCGGGAAGACATTGTATACCTGAGGAGCCCTAAGTCTTATCTCATGAAGGTCCCACACACTCACGAACGGCAATAACGCCCAGTCCTTTTAAAATCGGCTTCATCAATAAACACAAATGCATTGTGCTAGCGCATCAAGTCACGCAAATATTTTAAGCGAAGCTTTCAGCGTCTTGCTGATGTGTGCGTAGTCCACACAAAACGCACTGCAGGAAAGCCAACTTTCTCTCACGATGATGATGATAGTGGGTGAAGAGAAGAAAAATCAAACCGCTTCCCGCGGTCGGAATCGATCCTGGGTCCCCGCGCTTAAGAAGCCGGACCCGTCTACCCGATTGCGCCATTCCGGCCCTCTTTTTTTTCTTCATTGTCTGCTTGGAACATACGTATCACGTGTAACACCAATACACACAGAAATAAATTACACCATCTTCCCGTAGGAGAACCCTGAGTAGTATGTGGAAGCAGCCATGGGGTCGACTGAAGTTTCCCATAGTTTTCAGTTCGTCGTTTCCGGTGACGTTCAGCTTCGCGTGTCCTTCGTTGTAGCAGTAGCTTCTTGACCTAGTTTGAATGAGGTAGCTTCTTGACGTAGTTTGAATTTTAGCACATGTTCCCGTCTCGGTTTGTAGCGCAGTGGAAGAGCGCCCGTACCTCCCGTTGCGGCCAGAGAGTCGTGGGATCGAAACCGGGGCCGCCGCCTAAACTATTTCTTTTTATAGTGGACTGCGCTGACGCCAGCCCAAACACTGACGGGACTGAAGAGACGCGCATGCGCAGTAGAAGTGCGGACAAGGGAAGGGAGGGACACAGCCCGAGCATGAGATGCTTCGCATCTAAAAATTAACGCACACACAAGCACTGGTCCTACTTAGGCAGTGCAGCGAGCTAAAATTCCTTCAGTGTAACGAAGCTGTCCAACAGGGGTAGCCACTCAGGTGGATCTTTTTCAATCCTGTAAATTTCTCTCATATACAACATAGTACTCTTCTTGAAGTACACTCTTGCGGGCTGAGCGTTCATACGAGCGTGCCCTATCAGCCATTCGTGTCTTCAAGTGCTATGGAGACTCCGCAGCGCAAACATATCATATGGCATGCCCCCGCTACTTTGAATGGGCAATAAACGAATTTCCTAGGGAGTTGGATTTGGACTTGCACAGGAGTGCATGGACGCGCGAAATTAGACAGCCATGGAATGCCGGTATCGGAGAGAAGCACAATCGCTTCTCGGTTGGTTCGTTTGGTGTTGGACCTGATTTTGGTAAGCTTCGCGTTCCCTCCAGTAATTGATATTTTAAGTCTTCCTCGTCGATTCGGAAGGTACCAGTCATCTACATCTGCACCATCTTTAGAACGATTATATACGCGTTAACTTTACCAATTAGTACATTTATCTTCCAGATATCAAGCGCCACGCCTTTTCGAAGGCGTACTCGCCGAAGAATGCTGCCGCATTAAAATGACGGGGGCAAAAACCACCCTCTTCTAAACATGCCCAGCTGAACGCTCGCCCCATCCTGCGAGTGCATGCGCCCTCTACTTACGGTTGCCAGCCTTGGCGCGGCGGCGGTGTTCGGTCCAACGCCTAGGGCGCCAAAGGTCGCGACCCTGCGGCCGCCGGCGCCGAAAGAATAGAGAGCGTGGAATGCTCCGTTTGTTCCTTTTCTTTTCTCCGAACTGTCCGAACCACAAAGAGGGGGAACCCCTTGTTTTGAATCACGCCGCTGCTCCACCGAGACGACGGGCAGAGAGAGAGAGAGAGAGTGCGAACCGCTGCACTGAAGAAAGAGAGTAGACAGGGGGAGTCCCGGTGAAAGACCTCCACTGCAGAGTACGGCACACCAAGGAGAACCCGCGGGCAGTTTTTCGCGCCTTCGCGGAATGCCGACCGCGGGGTCGCCGAGGACGCCTCGCAATTACAACGTCTGGAGGCAGGAACATAACGTTCGAGTTGGTCCTTAGGCACACTGACCCAATTACGCTAAAATTTAGTGCACCAAGCGTCTCTGTCGGCGCCCTCGACTGTCGCGAGAAATGAGACGAAACTTCATTCATGAGAGGGAAAGAGAGTTCCCTAAGAATAAACCAGGTGGTGTTTACAGCACTGTACACACTCATTCTGCCCGGAATTTCAGGCTTGCTATTACTGCTATTACAGACATTTAGGCGAGGCAAGAGACAAGGAGACGCGTCAGCTGCAACCCCCCTCCCCCCCCCCCAAAAAAATAATAATAAAAATCGTTACGCTTTAAATTCTACTTTTACAGCGTAGCGTATTCCGTAGCGTGTACGATATGATAAATTATTTGCTCTTACGTTGTTTTCTTACTTGCGTGCTTGGCTAATTAAAATAAGTGATTAAGGAGTTTTTTTACGGTAATTTATTCTATCAAATGGAACGTGATGTCCTACAGCACTCGCGCATCAAGCAAAACTTGCCCACGAAATTTCTTTCCTTCACTCTTCCCCTCTAGTCACTCACTATGAGTCACGACATTGGGGTTAGGGATACACAATCTTTAAATTAAATACGACTAGCTTTATCGCCCTGATTGATCGTGAGGTTTAAAAGGCGCCGACGCTGCACAGGCGATGAGGCGCGGAGCCGTTGTGGAGGGCTCCGGATTAATTTGACCACCCGGGTATCTTTAACCTGCGCCAAAAGCGAAAACGTCCGTCTGTTCAAGATTTTGGCGCAGGTTAAAGTACAGACGGACGTTTTCGCTTTTCGCCTCCATCAGAAAAGCGGCCGCCGCGTCCTTGGGCTCAGCAGCACAAGGCCATAGCCACTGAGCTACCGCGGCGGGTCTTCATCGCCCAATAAAATAAATGAAACAAAACTTGCTATCAATAAGATACAGGACACTTTAGAAAAAAACTCGCGTTCTTAGACCGATAGTGACGGTAGCGTGGAAATAATGAATGACAACATAACTATGAGGTAACAACAGAATAAGCAGTAGCTCTACGTAGGTGATCACCTGGAAAATGAACTGGTAAACTATTTCTGAAAACGAAGTAACTCTTTGAAAAAATGCGTGAATGTTACAGAATCAGAAACGAAGTAACAAAATCGCACTGGCGGAGTTGTCGAAATTGATTAACAGAGGCAACGCTGGTGACGTCCACAACATGGCAATGGTTGAAGAAACATCGAGCGAAGGCAGGGTTCACCTGACCCGTTATACAGCACCAGGTACGGATTGGGCTCTTTTCATATTGCACTTGAGGCGAACCATGCATATATTTGTGTGCCGCAGAGCGATGCGATCTATTTACAAGGGCAGGAGGCATACTCTTCGTCGTCTTCGGTGAAGGGGGGGCATTGATAGGTGTTCTTCTTTTTCTTCTTCTTTTTTTTTTTTTTTTTTTACTGGCGCCGAAGATCTCAATGATGATGGTAATGTTGTGGAAGAATTGTTTTCGGAGTGCATGCCTCGGGACACAAACTAGAATTCGAAGGTAAATAATGGATTGGGACAGCGCCGGACGGGAATAGTATTTCTTTTGTTGAGGTTGTTGATTCGCAATCCCGAAAAGCGCATTTACTACGTACGTATACGCGTTCCAAACGACTTCGCGCATAATTCGTAAGTCATTCTGTTCGAACGTTTTCTTTGGCTCTCACTCGTCCCCTATATAACACAGCCGCACAATGAGGTCACTTTTCTCACAACAGGTGCGGGCCCCTCCCGTCTGGCTGCCGGGCGATAGAGCGGAGGCGTGCGCGACCTATATTAGGCCACGGCGACGACTTCCTCGCGGCGTGGCGTGGGCGAACAGGGCGGCGAAGACGCGGCGACACACATCCCGTTTGGCTTTTGTCCCCCATCTTCGCCGTATGCGCGATTTAATAACTTGGAGCTCAGTGCGCGAATTATTTTAAGAGCGAAGCTCTTTCGCAAATCGTAATTTTTCGTGTCCGCAGTTAAAAATACCAAGAAACTGCCGAGCGAGCGCACGTGAGTGCGGCCTCGCGGCGCCCGCCCGGCAGTTAACAAAACCAAGAAAATGCTTAGCGCTCGTGTGTGCGTGCCTCGCGACGATGGCGCATTCTGCGCACGTTTGTCAAGCCAAGCATGCCCACTTAGGGAGATTGGCCAAGATTGTGGCGACCGGCCTGCAGTTAAAAAAATCGTGTGTGCGTGCCTCGCGGCCACCGCCCAGCGCCATCGGCGCACATTTGCAAGCCAAGCATACTAACTTGGGAGATTGGCCAAGATTTTCGCCGTTACGTGGAACACTTGCTCGGAACGAGAAAGACGGGTCATAGCGTGCGCTATCACGTCAGGAGAGAAAGCTTGCTACTTCGCACTGGCGCGAAGCAGTAAACACTGACTGCCGCTGCTGTGCGAAGTGCGAACTCTGAAAATCGGCTATGGCGCTTCAACTAAGAAGGAAGCTAGCAACAATGATGGAGTAAAGGTCGCTGCGGCGGCAGCGAAAAAGCAAATCAGCTGCAAAACCGTGGACTGATGGTCGTGAAGGTTGCGTACGGCTACGCTACCTTCAGGTTACGCGTTAGTGTGAGCAGCCTTCATTTTTTATTTACCCGTGCTACACCAACGTTTCGAAGGCCTTTGAGTGGAATGTCATTTGACTGAAATGCCACGTTTGAGCTGCTAGACGATGTTTTTCAAAGGCATTTGGTTGAAATGCCATTTGAGTCAAAGGCGCACCACCAACGACCTTTGAGGCTCTCGAAGGCCTTTGAAACGCGAACGCTCGTACTCTCTGGCGCAGTTTCTGCATGCCGTAATTCCAAAAACAATTATTTACGAGTGAACCTTGGTTCTTAAAGTGCACGATCTTTATCATTTTTAACTTGTTTTTTTTTTTGTTTTCTATCACTCCTTCTACGATTACAAGGTAACTTGTACTCTCAAACATCGGCGGCGCGAAAGAAAAAGACTTCCTGTTTTGTGGATATTTTGTGCGTGTTTGGATGTAATTATCGATTTTATCTCTACAATTGTTTTTTTTTCTTTTTAATTCTTGAACTAAAAATTTTGTCTAGATCGAAACGGCAGCAATGTGACCCCAAAATATGGTGGGTTAAGCGGAAACTCAACTGCCTTTGAAAATTGTGTAGATCGGCGGAACTCCTTTCAGTTCAGAATGGCATTTGAAATTTCGAATGATATTAGCCTGAAATGTCCTTTCAACCGCTCGTGTAGCACAGGTATTATTTTCCTAAATCGACAGCGCTCTGCGTCTCTCTCTGTCTACAGTTTTGGCTGCGTAATGCCTCTGCCTGTTTTTGCCCTGACGGTCAACCAAATACAATTTTCGCCCCCTTCATCATCCCTCCATGTAGGGTCTATTTAAGCAACACAGTGAGGCGCTGGGAAAGCTGTAACCAATGAGAGGACAGGACGGGCGAACTGTAACAACATTAACAACGATACAGTTAATGAGAGGACAGAACGGGCCAACCGGATCAATATCTGCCGAAAAACGAGTTGCGGATGTATACCCGTCACCAGTGGCGTCGCTGTAACCATTAAACTCTGTATCGATTAAACTCTGTCTCTCTCTCACTAATGGTTATTTGCATAAAGACGCCCTGTTCTATAGATAATCTATTCATGTAACCAACTTCCTCCAATCCCCCTTATCGAGTGCAAAGTGTCAGTCCAGAAACCAAGTTTCTTGGAACTTCTCACTTCTCTGGCGTTTTCATTTTCTCTCTCTCTCTCTCTCTCTCTCTCTCTCTCTCTCTCTGACTCTCAGGGAGCGTCACGCACCCCCGGTAAAAGAAATACAAAATAGCCTGCACCCAAACAATATCTTAACCAACTTTCTCCTTAAAAACGCCACAGGGCTAGTTTTGCTGTAAAATCTACTAAAAATATGAATGCATGCCGAACTCTGACGAATCCTTTTTGTTGAGAACCCGTTTATTCGAAAAAAACGTTATTTTCGTTTCTACATTGTAATTTATTTCTGGGGCGTGTACATAGCGCGGGAGAAAAAAAGATCTGAAGAGTGGGAGTGAATGCAGCAGTCAGAAAATTTCGGGAAGTGTTCTGACAGCCCCGGCACGCAGAATAATGCCACTCTTCTGCTGACGCGGATTCCTTAGTTGTCGCATGAGTTTTCCAAACAGCTTCGACTATGCCGAAATGGAGCATCGGCATAGACGCCGTCTTCAATGCGCGAGGGACACAGGTTCGATTTTGGCCACGGAAAGCGTTCTTTCTCTCACTTCACCCACGCTCAGAACGCTACAGCATCCGCTTTGGTGCACACAGCTTTTGATATGAACGATATATATGTACCAATGCACGTTGACATTTCGAGGCTAGACGGTGCAGCTGGGAGCTATTTTCTTTCGAGCATTGTCTTCTGCATACATTTCGCGCCTTCCTCAAAGTTAAACTTCTTTTCTCTTGGTAACGTTATCTGCCTGCTCCGCTTCATCCCGTACGTATTATATAGTCGACCATTACGTTGCTTGTAATTTCCACATGAGCCCCACGGACGCCGCATCACGTACGCGATACATTTGGTTCCAAGTTCCCGAGCCATGCACGGCTTTGCACCCAAGCCAACTGCGGCGCACAGAGATCTCTTGTGAAGCGCATCCAAAAGCACAGCCGCTGTACTCGGCTGCAGTGAGACCGAAATCTCGCCGCGTTTTCCCCGAACCATTCAGAAACAAGGTCCACAGAATTTCAACCTTTCACCGACCACGTCTCGTTTTGGGGACCCTCGGCATCGCGGGCGTGAGCCTTTTCTATGGCGGCATCCATTCTTGTACTTCGAACGCCCGCCAGGTATGTGCACAAAGTTTTTCCCAACAACAAAACCGAACAGGTATGTGTACACGAGTTTGACATACAACGTACACACAGAGCGAGAAACTGTGAAACGCACCGCCCTACGCTCTCTTTCTGGAGAAAAAGACGCCGACACTGTCCGCCTTGTTCACCTGAGTGAGGGGTCGTGGACTGTGAATGGCCGGGCGTGTATGGGTTTTCCGGAAAGAAGTGATTTTCTCAGCTTGAGGCCCCGTGAAGAAGCGTGGGGACAGGTAAAGCTCTTGCGGGGTGCCGGACGGCCCCTGCCTTCCAGAGTATCCGTAAGCCATCTTTGCTTCGACGGTGCCAGACGGCATTTTTCGGGGAACGCCTTCGGGGGAGGTCAAGGAGACGTTCGCGCACCACGAGTCAGTACTTGAGAAAGTTTGTTTTCAATTAAACTTAACGAGGACTCGGACCGTCTGTACGTGTTTTCAATCTATAGCTAATCGGTGTGCTTAAAATTTTCCACGACGCGTTCTTTATATTGGCAGGGGAATGCATGGTATGGAAGTTTAGGCGGTGGTCGTTCGACGCTGCATTTTTCCGCTACTTCTTGTTATTCGTAGTGTTCGTTGTTTTTACATTGTTCGTACTTTGTTGGCGTTAGCAAGATGGTTTGCTTTCAGAAAGCCCGAGATCTCGACTCCAACGCGGACGCATATGCAAACGGAAACTTAGGCTTCGAAAATTCCGGAACAACCCACATACTGATGCCGCAAATGTCAATGCAAGCTGAAGCAATTATTGACTAAAATTACTGGTTCATTAGATTTTTGTCTTGTTTGTAACTATAATTGATGGCAATAGTTCACTGGGTTTGCTGTTTCGTCAAGCAGTGACCAATCTTGCTTTGTGGGCCTGTGTTAGGTTCGTACGTATGCAAATCCCTCTATTCAAAATGTTCTATTGTCCCCACAACAGCGCATTAAGAGGAAATCATCCCCATTTTTAACACAGTATCGCTTAGAACAAGGCAATTTTCTGTCCGAGGATTTCGTTTTAACGAGAGCCTAACTTTTACATAGCGGCGCACCTAACAGGGTAAACATTGTTCTACGAACTACGCCATGGAGCCCAACTGCAGGACCCCCTCCCCTTTCGCCAGTTTACCCTCGAAGGCCGTCGGTGTATGAACATCAAATAATGACACAGTGAAAGTAACTGTCCGTCAGAGACGTGCTGTTCGGTGTAGCCGCCATTATCGTATACAGCGCTGACACCTACACACGTAGGATACTTTCAGTAGCCGTAGCCACTCTTTACGGTTAGCTCGTATACGTACATATACTATGTCACCCTAACCTACAACGGCAGTGTTTTCCCTGATTAAATGCAGTTACCTGTATAGTACGAGCGCAAACGATTCATGGGTTCGACGCTCTACATCACGCGGGTAAAGGCGCCATGGCTCCGCATGGCAGTCTTCCAAATTCGGCGCCACCTTATACCATAATGTCATGTGGTACTTTAAACACACTCCTTGTCAAAGGAACCACATAATGTATACTAGACATGCCGTGCCGACACGCCTTCATTCATGATGTCCCCAGAGCACTGACGTGGTATTTCTCAGCCATCGCGCTGTGTTCGTATTGTAACGGATGTTTTCCACCTTGCTTGTTTTTCCGGTATATCTATGTGTACACGTACGCGCATATTTATATGTTCGCTTTTTGTTCAGGTTGCGTCCGTCCTACGTTGTTTTGTTAATCGTTTTGTTAATTGTTTTGTTAAGCACAATCCGACAAGGGCGGACTGTGCTTTGTCAGGCTGTATCCTGCAACTTTTTCCTGTGCCCCCTTTTATGTTGAGAAGGAGAAGAAAATTAAGATTTGACTCGAAAAGTGCCTTCTTCATTGGGTTAATCAAAAGCTTTCTATCACAGTATCTCGTTCTCAGTACAACATGGAGAGCCCGGTGTCATCCCTTTTAGCCCACGATATGTCAGTCCTCAGTACCTTTCTATCACAGTATCTCGTTCTCAGTACAACATGGAGAATCCCTTTTAAACGATATGTCAGTCCTCAGTACCGTGAAACAATGTACAAAATTTAGCAAAAAAAATGTTTTTCGCTGAATTTGTGGAGCTCTTTTTCTGTATAAAATGGCACCATTGTTTCGATGAAGTAACGTTCCTTTTTTTTTTAATTCTGTAAAAAAGGTTTCTCGAAGATGGCTTCACCGCAAGGCCTCAGTGTCTTGCAAAAGAGCGCCGTTAAACTGACCGATGACGAGTGTAGTCGTCATCCATACTCGTCATCAGGGTCATTTTGGTGCAACATCTCACGACGACTATACTCGTCAACAGGAGCGAAAGGTTCAAACGGAATACACAGGACAGACACTACATGTGTGTGTTTAGCACACACACAAACACACGTACACATACAGGACAAACGTTTGCCCTGTGTGAGACTTCTCATGCGCCCTGTCTTTCAACACGCCTTCATGAACACCACTCGGTGTTCGCGAAAGAAGTCCGTAGACAGTACACAACCCCCTGGCAACACCACCCGCACGCTGCCCTTTGGGGTCAGTAGTATCGTCGCATACGTAACGATTACCACCTAATGACGCCCGGACGGATTCCACCACCGTCAATGATGCCGCACGCAAGTGATTAAGATACCACAGACCGAACGCACTCGGTCCCGAGGATTAGGAGAGGCACATCTGCCTTCACGAGCAAACTGAATGCCGCACTATACAAATTACACCCGCGCACAAGGCACAGTGTCAGAAGGGCACGGGCGTCCAATTATTTGCGCGGTCATCAATCACGTGAGGGCGTATCTGCCCGCGAGTGGGAGTGTTTGCGGTAGAGTTCGGACAACCGTACTTCGTGCAGGCGATGGCTCACGCGCTCTGCCGACGCAGTCAAGGCTGTAACCGCGGGCCAAGGTGTAAATTCGTAGCGAAATGAACTCTGCACGCAATGTTCGCCTGCCTGATGGTTCCTCGAGGGGGAATTAAGGCTGGTTGCTTTTTTTTGCGAATTCGTTTGTCAGCAGTCTCGCGTTGAAGGAACCACGTCAGGTCACTCCAGCTATAAGCGGTGACCCAGAAAGAACATCATAAAGCTGGTGGGGTAGCATCCTTCGTACTAATGGGGACAAACAGTACGTATCCGCTGGCTGGTGGCGCAATTTTTGCGTTCGTTCGCAAATGATGCATGACACCCTACCAACATCATCCGCAGAGGCATCGTAGCAGGCGCTCGGTCACAGGCTAAGCTTTGTAGACGCTTCCGCCCCCATCATACGTATGCTTCTGAACACGATGACATAGTTTCTAGTCCCGAAGCGCCATTTGCAAATCAAGTGAGGCCCACACTACACCACGTCGAACACCAAGAGAGAACTTTGCTGTTTCTTTTATACAGCGCTAATTATGACACATTCCGCTAGCTGGGCAAATGAGACCCCTTACAGAAGTCCGCGTCGCGAGCCTGTGAGCAATATCACAGCTATTTACGTTGTCAGAAGAAATTAGGCTGCGTTGTCTGTCTTGCGCATCAGTCGTATCTCATTGATTGATAAGCATTCTACCAAACTTTCACCAAGGCGATGATGGTAGCAACACGACTGAGGCATAAGTAAAGCCAGTTCACTCACGTTTCGTCGTCCTCAGCTCTCCTCCTCTTGTGCGCGTGTCTCCCCTGGAACGCGTGTCCCCTCTTCCTTGGGCCTGAGTCCACAGCGAGGCACACAGCAGGAGGGCAGTCACCAGGACACCGGAGCCCCTCACCGACAAGCCCATCGCCAGGGCAGTTCACTTCACCGCCGCCGGCTACACGGCCGTTTCTTCGCCGTCTCACAATCACCGAACCCCGTGTCTTCTTGGTTCACCAACGGTCGGGCGACCGCACGCCCAGCGTTTGCAGTAGTCGGGCGGACTGCTTCGCTCCTACGGCACACGCCTCCGCTCGGCGTGCCCACGGGGAATCGAAATCGCGTGGGCGCGACAACTTGCCGAGCCCGCCCGCTGAGCCGGTCGGTCCCTCGGAGCGCACAGACCGGCCCGGCAGAAACGCGTGGGCAGCGCGCTTCCCAAGACGGCACGGCGGGCCGCACAGGGGCCCGTGACGGCGACGTTGTGAGCGACCCGCGCACAGTTCGCTCTTTACGTCGTTTCCGCACTCGTGAAAGAAGCAGCGCCAAAGCGACGCCGGGGCCCCGTCAGCAACTGCCAGACGGACTGGCCGGCGCGCACGTGTTCTGTCGGGCTGTTGTGGTTGCGGCTGGGCCAGACGGGGCGCGCTTTTGTGCCGTCTGGTGCTCATTTGTTGTTTTTCCCGCGCGCCGCCCCTTCCGAAATCAAAACGCGCCGCCACTAGCGCCTCGGGCGCGAAGTTGTCTGCGAAAGGTGCCGGCAGCCTCCCCGTCAAACGCCGGTGTACGGTTAGTACGAACACAAAAGAGGGGCATTTATGCCCGCCGCTGGACACGTAGCGCCATCTTTCGGCGGCCTTCTGCACCAGGTTTGGGTCAGCGCAGCTGGGCTGGCTTGACTGGGCTGGAGTCGCTGGACAGATGTCTACCGTGTGGTCTACCGGACTTCGTGAGCCGAGGCCGCACCACGGCTCATCGGGCGGCCGTGGCCGCACACACGACAGCATGATGGCAACAACGGTAAAAGAACGAACGGGTGTTCTGCAAACATTGGGACAGCAACGGACGCATTGACGTGGTCCTCATGCTTCTTTCAAGCTCGATGATTGATTGAGGTTTAACGCGCGGACTCTGCGCAGGGGATCAGGCGCGTCATAGGGGAGGGCTCGGATTAATTTCGACCACCTGGAGATATTTAACGCGCGCCGAAATCTCGAACACACGGGCAAGTTTCCACTTTTCGCCTCGATCAGGAAAGCGGTCGCCGCGACAGGGAATCAAACCCGCGTACTTGGGCACGGCGGCTCTACAAGCCCGATGTATGTGTTTATTTATTGACCATTAGGAAAAAGAGGAAGGTCCCCCAGCAGGCTTTAAATGTCTCGCCTAGGGGCTGACACCGGAACGCCTGCTGGTGTATGGGAGGTGGGATGGGGAGGAAAGAGTACATGGTGATAAGAGTAGGGGATAGGAGGGAAGGTTAATGATGTGAGCGCAGGGTTTTTCGTGAAAAAGGATTTGCGGTCTTATCGACGTTTCCAGCTAGTTGAATCTTATTACAGTTAGCAATTGGCGACGTTATCGGGAAGGCCCGTCGAGAAATTTAAAAGAACAAAAATGTGAGACGTAATGCGTTGTTCGGCCTTTCAGTTAGCCAAACGGAGGAAACAGAATCCATTGAAATTTGCGCGATGATATGTTTGCGCAGTGTGGTCACAGGAGTGATTGTAAAAGCTGCCCGCCCCGCAAATGAAAGTTCTCACCCGGCAGCCATGCCAGCGCGCGGGAGTATCAAAGGCATCGCAACATCACTTGCAAGCGAGGCCACCAGACAACTGTGTTGAACCTTTTAGAATATTTCACCGTGTGGCGGTTTTGTAAGAAATTAATTGCAAGGAGTAAACATTTATCTGAGAAACAGGGTATTGGGACGGGGACATGGTCCAGGATCATATGTCCTGGAGGCCACGAGCCTGCAGGGCTCTTCCACCAGGGCAATTCTTGAACCACCGAGCTGATTAGCGCAGACTCCCAACTGCTCAAGGGAAGAGTTGTTAATGGGGTTGAGGTTATGCTAGACAGCAGAATGGGAGATGTTACGTAGTAAGGGGGGAGTTGCAGTGCGGGCAGTCTGAGAAGAGGGATGGTAGTATCATCGAGGGTAAGATGCGACTGCGCGTATACGTGTTTCTGTTCGCCGCCATCGGGGTACGTATGTGTGGTGGTTCGATAGTGAGTGGTGTGGAGGAGGATATATTATGTGCGCGCAGTGGGAGAGTATTAAATTTACTTTCTGCAATTGTGTTATACGCGGTTTTTTGAAGCGAAATGTAGTTGCATATATATACCCTGAAGTAATCACAAGCCCTCCTTGGGTTAGACAAAATCTGAAATGTCTGTCTGTCCGTCATTTGATTCAGCCAGCAAAATATTTCGACAGCCACTGCTGGTCCCCTGGTGGACCTACTCGCTGGCTAATCACTGGCTCACTAATGACCCAGCAGTGGTATTTGGTTGATCGATTTTAGGGTTTAACGGGCCAGAGCTATACTTCGGCTACACTCTTCCAAAACGTCGTGGCACTTACTAACAGCACACTAACCAGTTACTTGTCGCAGTATCCACTAGGTGCTTAGTGCTTTCACTAACTGGCAATGCTTAACCTAGTAAAAAGCTACGCGCGACAATGTGGATCGGCTGTGTGTGCAGCACGACATAGACACATTCAACACGGACATATCACACTTCCACAAATAAATTGAGCAATTTAGAAAACCAACGGTGTCAGGACAGAATTTATTATAAAACCACATATCAGCACGCAGCGACTAGTGGCAACAGCGCTAAACCAACGGGATGCACTAGGCGAGCGAGTATAACGTAGTTACCTTAGAAGTGCATCTGCTCTTTGGCTTTTGTAGCCAGCAGGGGAAAGTGGTAGAGTCAGTGGGCGTGTCGCAAAAATCAAATATTTTAGCGATAATTTTAGAATTATGCATTTTAATGTGATCAAATACAAGTCAGCACGTAGATTTGTAAAAACCTTTTAATCGTGATTTGGAGTGGGAAAAGTGTTGCAGTTATTATGTTCAGTAATTCGTAAAATTTTGTTACTATCAGTGAATGCATAGCATCAAACAAGCAGCAGTTACTCAGTGCACGGTCTAGACTAGTAACGATAGCATTTAGGTTCCATACTTAGTGACAGGACGTACGTACCGTTCTGGGGGTAGTAAAGTTTGTAAGGAGTTATAGTAACCCATTACTACCTTTTTACTAGCAGTGTATAAGGCGCGCCTAGTGGAGGGCTGGAGGGCCCCGGATTAACGTTGACCACCGGGGTATCAGCAGGGACAATCGGGGATCCAGCCCCATTGGCGGGCCACTATAGTGATCTACCTATCAGTGGTAAGTAGTCAGTGGTTACCCACCCATGTTTATCCAGGGGTGACCCACGGCTGCTTCATGTGAACGATCGTATCACCAGTGGAGCCACTGGTGTAAGCCGGGTAATGAGCCTTGACAGGCATGTGCCATCACGCCGCCACCGGCCTTCGTCACCTAGGCCCGTTCCCTCCGTGTGGGGATCACGTGAATCGGTGAGGGGAGAAGGTGCAGAGTGAGAGGGAAAGATGAGGAAGAGTTAAGAAAAAAAGTGGGTCGGGTTTAACACTTGTAAACATAGTTATCACGAACGACAGGTGAAGCGCATGCGCAGACTGCCCAGCCAGCGCGCCACTGATGGCTAGACTGAGCGACCAAGCGCCGGCGAAGCAGCAGGTAAAGAACTCTCGCCCAGTCACGAGGTACCACAGCAGGGAGCCTACGAGCGAGCGTAGCGGGAACGTCTCTTCGCGGAGGATCCCGTAGCGTGACGACACACCTGCCACCTTTCGCTCCAGTCAGCTCAAGGTCATTGTTACGCGATGAATGACCTTGAGAGACATGACGTAGTGGAGCTTTCTCTCTAAACACTACGAAGAAGAAGACGGAAATGTGATACATAGGAGGAAATAGAAGACGGATAAAGCGTGTAGCATGCGGAGGAGTGGGAGAAGAAAGAGAGTGGGCGGTGGTGAGGGTAGTCGGGAAAAGAGAGGGCAATGGGAGTGTAGTGGGAGGAAGAAGAGGAGGCAGAACAGTGAGGTAAAGAGAGAGTAACAGAGCAGGAAGGAAGAAGGGGGTGAGAAGAAGCGTTAATTGTATTGAATTGGAGGGGGAAGTGGAAATGGAGGAGGTGGAGGATGAGAGGGAAGGGGCAAGGTACAGGAAGGTAGTATTCCGAGGCGCTTGGAGACAAGCTGGGAGGAAGATGCAGCACAACCACACTCTTCCCGTCTGAAATACCATGGGGCCCGGATATGCGCCTAAAGCTTACGCGAAATGATGAGGAAGATGAGGAATCGGTCTCCCTCTTTCCGTGGCCTAGTTCCTTGCCTGACTTCTGACCCCTCCTACTTGGACTGCGCCTACTGTATACTGTAAATACCTGTCAACACACTATTCTTCTTTGTGCCTTCCTCGTAACAGTAGCATTGAGATAGGGTTCAGGAGGTGAGTAGGCGAGGGGGACAGACGAACGGTAATGTGGTGAAAGAAAGGAACGAAAAGACAATGAACTTCCGCAGTACCGCGTGCTTGTAGGATAGCGTTGCCTACATAGCTAAACGGTGCTGATAGTGTACCACGCGTGCTGGCGAGACAATAAAACATTACTTGAACCAGAGCATACATTTTACTCGTGATAAGCGCGAGCTCTTCTTTAACCGTATTTAGAACAAAGCGCGCAAATAAACACTGAAAACAGAAGGAAACGAAGAAACATCACGTGCACGACAAAGCGCGTGTGCGAGTCAAAGTGAACGCTGTGTATAAAGCTCTATTTCTGCTTTTCTCTTTCGGGCACTTTATTCGAATTAGTGTCGCGCCACAATTACCCCAATTTCGCCTTCCTTTCATGAACTGTACAGCCGCCCATTACGGTGCAAACTATCTTGGGAAACAGACATCACCCCTCGCTTCGCATAATGAGAGAAGCCATTAGGCTTCTTTTTTCTTCTTTACTCCGCTCCCATTGTTTCTTCTCGGCAACTATACGAAATTATCCGCATGTACACTGGCCGAGGCTCTCGCGCTTACGGAGTGCACGCCAGCTCTCGACTCGCATCCAGGGAGGTCCCGGCACGTGTACTAACTAAGATAATTCGAGGAAGCAGTCCATGAAAACAGCAGCCGACGCATGCCGCGGAGAAAGTAACAAACCGTGGCAATTTTCTTGCCGAGTAAGACTTCAATTTGCTTGCTTAAACTCCCCTAAATTTGACGAAATAACAAGGAAACCCATAATTTTAACGAAAGACTAAATGCCGAAATTAAAGCATTGCAGGTTTTTTTTTTTTTTTTTGGGGGGGGGGGGGGGGGGGGGATTGTTCTTACAGCGATAGTGGCCAATCGCTTATTGTTGACATCTCACCCGCCATATGATGGCTTATTGGCTAAGGCGCTGTGCTGCCGAGCCTAAGGACCCGGGTTCGGCCCCGGTGGCGGTGGCTGCTTTTCCGATGGATGCGAAAAGCAAAACACCCGTGTGTCGAGATTTCGGCGCACGTTAAGGATCCCCAGGTGGTCAAAATTAATCCGGAGCCCTCCACTACGGCGCGCCTCATAAACTAGGGTTTAGTGCACTTAACCCTCATAACTTGAACTAAATTTATTTAGACGTCTCCATTTTTTAAGCCTTGACTATGTCTTGGCATGTTCTAGACTGCTCTGCGCATGCGCAGTTAGACCATTCTGTCAAGCGCCAATTACATTGGTGCCGAAACGCGCCAATTACAAAATGGCTGCGTCCAGGACGAAGAAGCGGTCATGATCCATTGGGGGTACTTTCTATCAGAGCAGGGGCAAGCATCAGGTGTCTGTTGCAAACTTCGTCTCTATTAAGTAACAAAAGCCTGACCAGGGCTGGTTGGTTGAACATACAGAATAACTTGAGGCGCTAAACAACAGCGACCAGAAGAAACACGCAGACACAGACAAGGCGCCACTTCCAACTAAACTTTATCAGTGAAAAACCCCAGGTTAAATTTAGTGTTCTGACGTCATGAAAACGTCACAAGTTTGTACACGTTGTTGGTGTGACGTTTTCATGACGTCAGAATGGTGTATTTAACCTAGGGTTTTTCACTAATAAAGTTTGGTTGGAAGTGGCGCCTTGTCTGTGTCTGCGTGTTTCTTCTGGTCCCTGTTGTTTAACGCATCAAATTTTCAGTCAGTTCGTCTCTATCACGGCGCATGCGCCGTGATTCAGAAAACGACGCGGAAAACAAAACGCTGTTGCCAGAATGGACGTTCTGGGGGATCAAACTCCGACTTCCACCCACCCAATCCTGTTTCCGAAACGAAAATCGTATACCGCCTCCACCACGAGTCTTTTTTTTTTTCTTTTCCACCTTTATTACAGAGAAAAGAGTCCCACGGAAGTAGAACACGAGGCTAAGCCCTATGAATAGCTTGACGCGCAAAAAATAAGCTATTTTCGAAGGTAATTACGCTCATTCAAAACAATTTTCGCTGACAACAACGTACAATCGCGGTGTTTTTTTTTTTATTATTCCAGTTTCATCTCTTGGTTGAAGTGCCAACAGCGCCGGAAGAACCATGTCGTCTCTGCTCTTTACCCGACCTTCTTTCAATCCTGCGCAAGAGGGCTGCGCTGTGACTGAAATAGGAGTTTTATCTGTATTTACATTCTAGGTTTGTTTTCATCACTTCCTTCTCGCTGTTTATCTTTCCCTGTCCTTATCCCCAACCACCAACACAATAATCGCATCCTCATCATATTAACCATCGAAAACGTAGTGTTACGCTCATAGTTTCTCTTTGATGTGTACCAGTTTATTGTCCTTTTATTTGCTGCAAGAAACTTCTGCGTACAGTTTCGCTCTTTTTTTCCGGCTTGGCAATGTTGGTCACCTCACTGTGCTCCCGAAACTGCAAATAGTTATTGCCCCAGTTTTCTTCAGTGATGCGTTATAATGTTTCACGCGCACATATTTCTGCACAGGCATGCGCTTTCCTCCCATCTTTTCTTTCTTTTCTTTTTCTCTTTTTTTCTGTTTTCATACAAGTTTTCGGAAAAGTGTCATTAATGTGTTTCTCAGTCCTTTTCTTTGTGCATTTGTGCATTTGTTTATGTAATTCCTGCTGTACCTTTGTATTCCCACTCCTGCATAAGGCTGGCAGTGTTAATGAAATAAATAAATAAAAATAAATAAATAAATAAATAAATAAATAAATAAATAAATAAATAAATAAATAAATAAATAAATAATATCTACACTTTTTTTCTGATTTTCCGCTTCCGCGCAGCTCTTCGAGCGCGCAGCTCCGCGCAGCTCTTCCCCCACTGCACGCAGATTGAACCAAACGTTGGATTGAACAGCGAGCTATTTTGCCGCACAGCCTCCGTGTGCGACGGCGAAGCCAAACCCAGAAGGCGAAACTCTTTTGTGCATTGCAAAGTGGCGCCCTCTGGTGACGAAGAAAACGAATACAACAGCCTTTCCATGGCCTCCGAGATCGCCACGCGCGCAGGGTGATCTCGGAGGTGATCTCGGAGGCCATGGCCTTTAGCTCGTCGCGGTAGTCGACCACTCGAGCTATGCGGCACGGGGAAGTGTGGCAAGATCTACCGGAAACACGGGGGCCGCTTTAAACGCTACTTCGAGGTGACGTGTTTGCAAACGCTTCGTCTGCACAGCGCTCCCGTGACATGTGTGACTTCACTGCGCGCGCTATTCTATTGAGCTCCTGCTAAAAGGTGCCGGTAGTCCGTGACCTTTTGGGACATTTTGTCTCCCTAGTAGAGCCATTGACAGATGACGACAGTTCCATTATAAGGGGCCCTGTTACCCTAGAAGAGATAGAGGCCGCAGTCGATCAGCTTACGGTTACCAAAACCCCTGGCCCCGATGGACCGCCGGGAGAGTTTTATAAGGCTTTTAAGTCTTTTCCAATGTCGAGTTCTTTTTGGAGCTTTTAAACGCTAAATTCTTTTCCGCCGTTACTCACGAAAAGCCATACAGTACTAATTCCCAAAAGTAAAGACCGTGAAAAAGCTACAGACAAGTGACTGACAAAAGTTGACTACAAAATTTTCGCGAAGATATTATCTAATCGTCTGCGGTTTGCCATGTCCATTGGCCAGCATCAAACGTGTGGACTGCACGACCGATCAATACAGGCCCATTTACACATTGCTCGAACAGTCCTTCAGTTTTGTGAAGATTCCTATGAGCAGCTCGCGTTACTTCAAATAGGTCTTTCAAAAGCGTTTGATCGTGTCTCCCACTCGTTCTTTCTTTGTCTTTATTGGAGCGGGCCAACGTTGGTTCGGTCATTTTTAAGGGAGTGCGTCTCTGTTACAGTAAATGGTCGCCTTTCGAAGCCCGTGCCTATATATTCGTCAGTAAAGCAAGGTTGCCCGCTATCGAATTTACTTGTTGCGTTCTACTTGGCGCCTTTATTTCCCAGTGTGCTCCAATGCAGTAGCATTCGGTGTTTTAATATGCTCGGAGCCGAACTCAAACTACTGGTGCATACGCTGACGACTTGGCCTTAATCTGTAGCGATAAACCAAGCATTGATAAAGTTGTTTTTATGATAGTCTTATTTGTGGCTGTCCCGAGGGTAAGGTTTAGAAACATTAACCAATTATTTACCATCACGAGTTTCACAAACAAATAAATATTGAGTAGCTTCATATGAGTAGCTTCATAAGTAGCTTCATGAGAAGCTTCAAATATGAGTAGCTTCATACCGGTGAAAAACAAATGGCAAGAAAGTTTTTACAGTAAACGCAGTTGCCTTTTCAAATTATCGGAGAAGGCAATCTGAGAACGTTTTCTCTAACGAAACAGTATGAACGAACGAGAAGTAACCAAACCATCCTTCAATTGAGAACAACGATCACGACCAAGATTACTTGTATCCATAAATATATTTCATTTCACAAAGCCACCGACTGATATTTCAAACTCAATTTTGAGGGTTTTCAAACACCGAAGCTACACAACATACACGAGGCAAGCCGTAGAAGGGATCTTCGAATAATGTAGGCAACTTAGAGGCTTATTGGGGGTGGCAGGAAAAAGGATGTAGGAGGAAGGCAGGAAAGTTAACCTGGCTAAAGCCTAATTTGCTATCGTGCACGTGGAAAAGGAATGATAGGCAAAAAAGAGAAAAGAAAGAATGAAGAAAAATTGGAGCACACAGGTATGTGCAGCGCTGAGGCATTACACGTTCAAGTTCAGTGATTGCCACTGGAGGCTTTCAGTCTATAGTCTGGTGTTTGCATTAAGCGCACTAGTTAGATGTCATTCTAATGAGGCAAGCCTCATTGGGGTGCTTGCCAAATGTTCTGACGTGTGCGCGAGTGGGCGTCGCCACCTGGGAAGACGAACTGAATAATTTCATCTCCTCCTCTCCTCCTACCCTACCTCCCTTCCTCCTCCCACACTATTATTACTTTTTTTATGCTGCGTACAACTCGAATGCTCCTCAAGTTCGGCTTCCCAACGC
Source organism: Haemaphysalis longicornis (assembly GCA_013339765.2). Taxonomy (NCBI): domain Eukaryota; kingdom Metazoa; phylum Arthropoda; class Arachnida; order Ixodida; family Ixodidae; genus Haemaphysalis; species Haemaphysalis longicornis. Next base: position 27,059,868 of record CM023457.1, read on the forward strand.
TGTACACAATGATGATGGTGATGATTGCTATTGGTTTCACTTTCCCCTTTGTAGCGGGGTGATGACATGTCATCGTACCAAAAAGTTCACCGACAGGGTTTGTTCTGCCTCATGGCTTGAACGCATGACGGCAAAGCTGAACCTCCAATGAGGAGAATTTTTGTGTTGAAAGGTACTCCGAAAAGGAATGTCTCTGATGCAAATGGCGGTTCAGCCAAACTGTTTCTTACGTGCACCCGCAACCGCGTCCACCTGCTTGTCACATGACTCAGTATCATGCGTGACGTCACTGCAGTGCAGTACGTCAAAACAGTAGCGAAGGTAGAATGAGTAGGTACTTACCCCAAAGGCCCATGGAGTCACTGCTAATAATTACGCCATGGCTATCGTTGCGAAGCGGGAAATTCGAAACTTTGTAAGTATTAGTGATATTCTTTTGGTGGAAGCGGATCGCAACGACAGAATACAAGTTCGGTTCTTGTACATTGGAATAAAAACCTCGCTAATTTTCCCGCAAATTTTAATAATTAAGCAGGAGAATAAGAAAAACAAATGCAAGTGTGGCGACTCAGCACACTTGCTTGCACTCTCCCTTTGACGTCACAAGAAGTAGTTTATGTGATTGGTCTCTCCCCACAAAAGCTACGTCCGAAAAACATGATTGCGCAGTCGTATTTGTTACTCTTGCTCCCTTGATCGCAACGCTTGACCTCGCTGCTAAAGTATCACAGCCATGACGTCCCTGCTAATCATGACGTCATGTCTAACACCGCGTAGCGGGAAATTCAAAAGTTTGTAGGCGTTAGTGATATTTTTTTTTTTTTTTTGTGAAAACAAGGTCCTTCCGGACCGGGATAGAGTTAGTAGCTAGTTACTAAAGGCAAGTTCTTTCACATAGAGCGAGTACGCATGCCATCTCAATGATGATAATACCATTGCGTTGCACAAACATTTCCATGAAAAGATGTTGGCCGACAGTTTTCGCTGAGCTCATGATATGTTTGGCAACATTTGTCGGTCGTTCCTTTGTCTTTGTTCGCTCGGAGAGATTCGGAGAAGTTGCCATCAACTCCGTGCAAAACGTGTTTCCGGTTGGCACGCAAGCGAGCAAGCATTTTTGCATATGGCGCAGCCGTGAATAATAATGAGTAGCTTCATACTGTTTCTGGGCAGAAGTTTATATCGTCCTCGCCTCTTGCAAGAGAAAGCAAGCTCGTTGTAGACCGTTTCAGCTTTCCAATTATTTCGTGAGCTAAAAACTGAAGCAAATTCTGTTTAGATTAACGCCGAATTTTCACAATACCGTTTAACGTATCGTTCTCTCGTTCAACTGACTTTTGCCCTACTGTGACTTAAAGAAAGAGAAGTAGAACTCTACGTTTTAAAAGAAGGCACCAGTATAGCGAAATAGCGAAACAGTATAGCGAATTAAAATCTTAATATTGATATTTAGTAACTCGTTATAGCGGAGAAGTATTTTTTCTAGCGCGTCGCAGTTCCTCTTGTTTACGATTAATTTCTAAGCAGAAGAGCTATCTACCAACACGCCAGATGTGACGTCACAAATCAGTCTGTACCGAGTCTATTCGAATCTGTTTTTCACTGTACTTCTCGAAAGCGCCTGTAATATTCCCCGTCTTGATCATGATTTCAGGCACAGCGAGGATGATAATGATACTACTACTACTCCAACTGCTACTACTACTACTACTACTACTACAGTGGCTAGAATAGGAAAGTGTGATTAGCGGCATGCAGCGCCTATGAGGCGCTTTGAAGCCGCCGATATGGATCCGCGAGGGGGCGCGCGCGATCGTTTACACGTCGCCTGGTTAGGCGCGCGCGGATCGTCTGCAATGTGATTGCTGCTTTGACCAGAGAGAAGCACCGCTTGTTTCCTGTGCCGTATACAAATTTAATTGCCGCCAAGGCAGAGCCACAATTTTGTGCCGGGCCGCGCTACGGTGTACAAGTCCTGCAAAAAGAAACTGTCGTTGTTATGGGTTCCGAAGAACGCGCGTCTATATTGGCGCAGTGGCGACGAGCTATACCACGTACTGAGAAGCGGCTCAAGGAAAACACCGCTATGTGCGAGCTACACTTCGACGTAAGGTAAATCTACCGTCACATTGACATACCGTGAACGGAGAAAGTTGTCTCAATCTACAGGGGCAGGCCTCGGTTTGCCCCCCGGAAGCTGCGCCCACGCAATTTCTCAATCTTGCGAAGTACCAGCCGAAAACAACTTCCCCGAGCAGGAAGTGTCAAGCGAGAAGAGCACCCGCGGCCCCACCCAGCAATAAAAACGCTGAGGATGGGACTCCTCTGTGAGTGCAAGAGTTGAAGAACCCCATGCTCCTTTCTGTGAAGAACTTGACCTTCGGCAACATGGGGGAAAACCACACGCTGAGTGTTTCGCCCTTCACAGTAGCTTACAGCGGTGTCGCACTGCGGGCAGGATAAAGCCAAAGCCCGTACACGTACCCTTGCAGACATTGGAAGCATTTACGAAACATCTGACATACTGAAGAAGCCTGCCACTCTCCCCGTCCATGACTATCAAATTTCGTTTTGGTCCTCTAGCTGCCCTTTACACGAAGGCATTGAAAAAAAAAGGCACGCCTTTTCGTGAAAGGAAGAAGCATTTAAGGCTCAATTGCCTCACGTAACAGCAGAATCGAACGTCGAGCAGAATCGAACGTCGAAATGCTTGAATTTCTTCACACACACAAAGAAATAGCAGCAAAAGGCAAGGCCCATCGAGCAAAAAAATGGCTTCGAGCCTTTGCAATTATGAACAAATCATGAGAAATTCACCAAAAGTGGGTAGTTTTTGTCTATTTGTAACGGGAACGAGCCCACTCGTCACAAGCCCACTCGTCACCGGAAAACTCGTCATAGGCCAACTGGTCACACCGGCCTTTTCGTACAGTGCCATCTCGAGACAGGAACTCTCGTTCAAGGCGCCTTTTCGTCGCATGGATTTCGTCGCACCGCGGCCGGGTGAACGAAAACCTGGAAGCCCTGACCGGACATCGGCGTTGAAAGTCGGTCTGAGGCTGGTTTCTGCAATTGTAAATTCGTTACGGCTGTTTAGGAGGGCGTTGGGAGGTCTGTGCGATTAGCAGGTGTGCATGAAGAGCTGTTTTTTTTTTCTTTTGTGGGGAAGAAGGGAGCGGGGGAGAGGCCAGCGCGATTTGCACTTTTTCAAGTGCTGATCGTCAGGGGTGTTGAGATGGTCTAATCCCGTATTTTCGCGCGTATAACCTGCCGTTGCTACAACCCGCACCCCCGCTTTCAGTCTGCGAATAAAAAAATAACAATTGGCGAAGCTTGCACTAACTCCCGCAAGGATTGAACCATAGCTAAATTGGAGGATTGTTTTCTATGTAAACACTAAAGGGCACACCACCACACATCGCATTAGGTTAGAAATTGTTTATTTAATGCTTTCATTGATTCTGGTTGTTTAACACGCTGACGCTACGCAGGCGATGATGCGCGCCGTAGTGGAGGGCGCCGAATTCATTTTGATCACCTGGGGCTCTTCAATGTGCGTGCACCGAAATATCGAAGATACGGGCGTTTTCGCATTTCATCTCCATCCCAAAAGCGGCCGCTGCAATCGAACCTGCCTGCTTGGGCTCAACAGCAAAACGTCATATCCGTTGAGCTTTGTGTCCTTTTTCTGCATGATGTTTACCATTGTAATATAATTAACTCGGTATGACGGCATATTTACCTAACTTCCTACGCCAAAAACTCTGAAAGCACACTCGATCGCCTACATCATTTTTTAAATGGATGACGTATAGCAGGCATAAACATCGCTTTAACGTTCCAAAACAAGATTCGAGTTTTCCGTGTGACCAATATTCCGGTGATACGAGAATTCCTCGTACGAAATGCCCTGTGACGAGCTGGCATTCCTGACCAGTTTACCTGTGACGAGTTGGCCTATGACGAGCGGACTTGTGACGAGTGGGCCTAGACCCATTTGTAACGAGCTCATCTAAAATAAAATGCGTATTTACCAGTTCCCAATTCTCTGATTTGCTTCATAAATCTCCGAGCCAGCCGGCTATATTCGGCAGTCAAAGTGCGCCCAGTCGGTTGCAAACTTCGATTGTAGTACTTTAGAATACGACATTCATTGCATCTCAGTTTGCGCGTCCACCTAGAATAGCCATGAACGAAAATATATTCGTACTCCATATTCCGCCGCCGTCGCAGCGAACGTGTAATCGTGCGACAGCGCCACCTGGATTTTCCTCCTACAGCGTCACGCGGGAGAGGTCCCGGTCATCACACTTTCCTATTCAAGCCACTGTACTACTACTACTACTACTACTACTACTACTACGACTACTACTACTACTACTACTACTGCTACTACTACTACTACTAATAATAATAATAATAATAATATCGTATTTATTGCGAGAAAAAAATATTGCATGATCAATGGATAGGGCATGTCGGCAAAATTCCCCCCTCTCCCCATTTAAAGGACCCTGAAACACTCTTTTCAGCTTTTTTTCTAATCCTTTTTCAGAACGTAGTCAACAAATAACTAATAACCATAACTTAGAATAGGGGGCCACAAAGTACCTCAGCCAAAAATTACTGCTCTATGCTCATCAGATAACTTAGAAACTTGCTCAAAAGTTTTTCTCTCTTCCCCGGTATTGGCGTTCTTCGAGCGCTCGGATTACGTCATAACGGCGGTGTAGTGGCCACTGGCCGGCTTTCGTTCAGCTGCAGCAATGAACGCATTCGAAAGCCACTTTGAAAAAAATCGATGAAAGCAAAACAAAAACGGAAGGCGGATCTGCTGCGAAAAGCAAATCACGCAGTGCCGCCCAGTGCTGGCGATAGCTGCAGCTTTCGCTGTGGTTCCAGACGTGAAGGAAAGAATTAAAGCGCTCATACGGACTGTTGCAGGGCCCCTTTAAACGTAATGTCACTCTTACTGAAGCGTGCGGAATGCGGTATGGCTAAGTTATTACAATTGTTCTTGCGGTATCGAATTATGGCGAATGTCGTGCGAAAATACGAACGAAGGACTGCAACGACTAAAACAATCGTACAAAATGTTTTAATTTTACTGCTTTCTGGGTACGAATCCTAACGGAAAAACTGAACCAAACGTTGTTCGTTGGCATTTACTGTATACCTTTTTTGTGTAAAAGTCCTGAAACGATCCTTTCGAACATGCGGTTCCACTTATCCATTAAGACCAACTCGCATTTTAGTAACAGGTGCGAGATGCCAAATGTGTCGGCCCCCGGCAATGAATTTTGAAGTGATATATTTTCACCACTTAGCTTCCTAATTGCAAACTTTCCCGACTATCCCCCCCCCCCCCTTCTTATTTTATTTCACCTCACATCACAGCTCTGGGGAAACAATAGTTCCAGTTCTGACTTCGTTAAATGATCTGCGGCAGGCGCTGACACAAAAATCCCACCAATATCCAGCACATTCAATGTTTGACTTACATGCAAGAAGTAGGCTGTACATTTTGACGAAGAAATATGTACACACCCCAAACGTTGTCTCATACCTGAACACCTCCCAGTATGAATTTTTCATGGTATGAATTTTTCATGGCAAAAGGTCGCCTAGAATCACCTTGGCAAATCCTAGCACCGACGACAGATTGGCGCTTGAAGAAAATGTTCGAAAATTTCAGCTTTTTTCAAATTGAAGTTCATGACGACGAGTAGCCTGACTGGCCACGACGCGCCACGGCGGCAGCAATGCGGTAGCCGCCGGTCGCGAGTCGCGACTCCTTAGCGTAATGGCATGTTGTTCTGAAAAAAACTTTTTTTGTGTGTGGCGAAGTATAACTTCTAATTACTACCACAAAATTACTTGAAATCTGAGCCAAAGCTATAATATGAACTATGTGTAGTCATAAATCGGCGGCACTGACGCGTCGCCCGGCTAGCTCAGTCGGTAGAGCATGAGACTCTTAATCTCAGGGTCGTGGGTTCGAGCCCCACGTTGGGCGCATTTTTTTTCTTTTTTTAATTTGCAGCTAATGCAATATTTATTGGCAGGTTCTTCACTCTGATGGCTGGGCAACTTTTTGCTGCGCCGAAGTTGCAAAAACTAAATAAATTTGCGGTTTTTGCTAAGCATGCGCCCATGTGTCATCCAAGCCTCGTGACCACGGCGGTACAAGTTTCGCTATGCCCACACCGAACTTTCCCTGCTCACAAATGTTCTTGTACTCAAGAACATCATTCCGCGCTGTGCGATTTGCCACCTCAGAACTTCTGAAGCTAATTTTGGGTACGTTTGTTGAAGGCCCTTGATAAAAAGGCACTTCCTCAATAAATCAATCCACAAATTTTTGCCCCTCCGATATGAGCATAGGAAGGGCACATTGACTGTATACTCTCGTCTTAATTGAAAGAAGTATGCCTCTCTTCATTATGAGAAAACCTTTCCAACCACCGTAATTTTTTGTTTAATTTCTTCCTCGTCTTCTGAAATTTCCGCCGTGCAAGGAGACCATACACTACGCATCAGCATCTGCCAGTCGAGTGGGCCGAACACAGCGGTTATTCATATATATAACTTACCTGCTTATAATAGGCTATCAGTTACAGCCACCGGCGGAGGGGGGAAGGGGGGAGCGCGTCTCCTTTCTTTAAAGGGGCCATGAAGACAAAATGGAAGTTTGGTTCATTCAAAAGACTGCCTCGTTCTCCGTTCTCCGTTCGTTCATAACCCTCTAGTGTATACTACGCGCAACATCCCCGGAATAAATGTGTATGCATGAAAGGTAATTTAGAGAGTGAAGAGCCCTTAGAATGTACACAAAACTGCTATCGGGCTGCCACGGTAATGAAGAAATGAAAGAAGGAAGGAAATAAACTTCACTAAGTAGTTTTCAAAGCACCATTAGCCCAGGGCGCATATGTTATGGGAAAAGAAATGAACCAAAATGGCCACTTTCGTGGACCGAATTGCTCATGGCTGTACATACGTATGCCGTTACTCTTCCCCTTTATCCAGACTTAACAGCAATCCACTGTAAAAAAAAAATTCAGCAAACGGCAAGCCCAGAAGAAGCGACCCTTATGTAACGTCTCTTCCTTCTCCGTGATTTCTAAACACTGGCAGCAAAAAAAAAGAATAAAAAAAAAACTTCCGTCGGCCGTTTCTCAATATAAATTCTACTTTCGCATAGCGGTCACTTTGGTGGCGCGTAAATGATACAGATACAATATACCTCTAGAGTCCGCAAAATCTTCGATGTATTTATTACGATTACAACACCAATCGCTCCTCGCTGTATAGTCTCAAGCTTCCCTGCGAACCCGCCGCCGGGCATTTTTGCTTGTTTCTTTTGTTTCTGTCTTCCTTTCTCTAGGCTCTTGCACAAGTGTGCCTCATCCAGCGCGCTTTTTTACCGTTCCGCGAGCCTCATCAACATCGGTCCGCAGGCAGGTCACGTCGCAGGGGACGAGCACAACGTGTAATATACGCGCTGCGTCGAGCAACGCAGTACAGAGAGTGGCGCATTACCACATCGCCCGAAGACCGTCTCGTGTAAAAAGGTGTTCCTGATTAACTCCCTCTTTATTATTTCGGCATTTCGTTCAATAGGTGGCTGGCAGCAGACCACGCCGCGGAGGATACCGTCCGGGAAGACCCTCTTTAACGCGCTCAGGCTTGTATAGGCGTGTCGACGTTTCCATGCGCTTTCGCAACCGTTGCGTCTAGCGGCCGCGTGCACGACAGAACAAGAAAAGCAAAGGAGTGAACGCTGAAAGAAGAGGCACGCAGGAAAGAAGTCCCCCAGAAACGCCACCCATGTCTTGGCTTTCGGATTTCCCTGTGCATTTTTTTGTTCGTTTACTTTTGCGATGAGTTCGTCCTCGGTTTTTCTTCTTCTTCTTCTTTTTCCTGATCGGCTAACTGTAAAAGTGCCACGATGCTTTACGAGCTACAAGCCCGCTGACTGCGGCTTTCTCACACAACTCTTCTTTCGCCGCCCGAGAAATATCCGGGACGTCTTCAAGGATGTTCCCGTTTTTGCCATCTGAGTCACGTACTGCATCCGTGTACTGAAGAAAGCTGCAGACCACCTGTAGGTATACGCTTCCGATTACAATTTCCCCCTCTGGGGCCGTCATTATCGTTATTTATTCTTTACCAATTAATTCTCGGAACGTTTAGTATGCGATATGCGCTGTCAGCAGGCGTACGTGCGATCGACTTGGTCCACCCACGTGTGCGTGTATGTGCATGCGTGTGCATTCGTGCGTGCGTGTGTATGTGTGTACGTCCCCATGAGTAAAAGTTTACGGCCCAAGAAAGCAGCACTTTCGGGTTATTACTCTGCGGCATGACATTTTTTACTATTTAATTATACGACCTCTCACATGCATGCGAAAGTTTGCGGGCTGCTATCCGGAAGAATAATAACTTAAAATTGCCATTTTCGTGGTCCATAAACTCTTGCTCATGGCTGTATACGTGTGTGTGTGGGTGCGTGTGTGTGTGTGTGTGCGTGCGTGCGTGCGTGTGCGTGCGTGTGCGTGTGTGTGTGTGTGTGTGTGTGTGTGTGTGTGTGTGTGTGTGTGTGTGTGTGTGTGTGTGTGTGTGTGTGTGTGTGTGTGTGTGTGTGTGTGTGTGTGCATAAGAAAACTAAAGTTTTCGGCGCTCGCGCCGCCTTTCTGTCACGCCGCCAATACCACCGCTCCTTCTCATGGTTGGACATAGTATAGGCTCTCACTTTTAAAAAACGAAGCCCGTTTACCCTGTGAAGAGGCTAGCCCAGCGAAGCTAGAGATATGGTTGGATTTGCTGGGTTGGGGCTTGCTAACATTGCGGGTCTGCTAGGTTTAATTACAGGTACAGTGGCGCCATCTCTACGTCACAGATTAAGGACACACACAATTGGTGGGTATAGGGACCGGGCAGCTGGACGGGTGGCGCCACCACTCGGCGCTCCCCTCGTCAGTGGAATGAGCCGGTGCATTGGACTACACAGCCTACCGTTGTTTTTGTCGTGTTTACTTCGGTGCTTTGAATGTTTTGGTGGTGTTGTGAGCGTATATGTGCGGTGAAACAAAGTCTAGACAGATGTGTTGGGTTATTAGATGCAGTAATGACTACGTAAACTTGTCGGACGCTTCTAAAGTTGGGTATCGGCTGCAATGGCATGAGCGCATTTTGCAGCGATCTGCGCTTGGCTACACCCGTTCTGAGTACGAATAAAACTACTATTAGTAGTATTATTTTCTTCTTAAATGCACTCACAGCTACGCAAACTTATTGGATGCTTGTAAGATTGGGAATGGTCTACATTGACACGAGCGCTTTTTGCAGCGCTCTGCGCCTGGCTCCGCGCGATCTGAGTAGGAATAAAATTATTAGCAATATTATTATTCATTTCTTCCACTTTAAATTATCTTCGCTGGTTTCAATGACTACGGTTTCCACGCCAGCCTTAGCGCTGGGATACGTCGATACGTGTGTTTTAAATAGAAAGGCACCTGCATACGAGATGGATTACCGTGTAGCCGTAGAAATGTTGCGGTAGTTTACACTTTCTGTAACCGTGAGCTTTGTGCCTTCGGTTTTGGTGAGTGACACTGTGACAGCATGGTAGCCTGAAAGCCGAAGTGTAAATCCCATATTTGTTGTGGTTATTTTTTCAAGAGCCAAAGTTATTCCCCAACTCAACATCCCAAGCTACAAACCATCCACTATCCCTCCTGCCCTTCCCGTTTTACCACCTGCGTAGAATAAAGGCTGGCACCGATAGTTAAAAAAGCTGGCAGCGTTAACGTCAGCCGGTGTTTTTTTTTTTTAATTCTTAAGTATTCTTTACAGAGTACCTAAAAATCGTGTAATGCCTGGTGAAGACACCAAAAACGCGCGATTAGTTGCCTCAAATATGGGTGCATCAGCCCGAGTCCTCCAGCACAGACACATTTCCGACACGCTGGACAAAGTTTAGGATTTGGAGAGGAGGCCATGGAAGTTCAAAATTAAACAGCAATATCATCTAGCCCTCCGTCTAATGATTATGATGGTTGAACGCTAAGCTTTCTTCCTGAAAAATCGAATGGGAAATGCTCAAAGTCAAAGACTCTGCGATCAAAAGACCAAACAGCGTGCTGGTCAAATTCGACGCTCAACTAGTCAAAGTTTAAAACCAGAAGGCAACCAAGGAAACCCATACGATAGAGCTTTGCGATAAACCCTCATCGTCGTTACACGAAGGTGTGCATGATTTTTCAAGTGTAGGTGGCAGCTTGTAAACCGACCGCAGCATTCAGTTGTGAAGCTGATTACAGGTTTCGGGCACCCTCCTGCCTTGTGTCGTTCAGCCACGCAGGAATTGGTTTTTGAAAAACCATTTACCAACTAGACAGCAACCATTGCAATTCTTGTAAAGCAATGCTCACGACAAGCAATAACGTTCTACTCTCATGTGGTATTTATTCTATCAACGATTCCCGATCACTGTAGTAGGAGCATTTCTGTGAAATTAAACACGTTTCAGCCGTAGGTAATGAAGTTACGGAAGCGTCGTCCATCGCAATTTCTGTTTTGAGGTAAATCTTAGAAGACACCCCCCAACTTTGTCTTTCGCTTGTGCACGACGTTGACGCCGTTTCGTCATCAACTGCCCAAGGCCAGCGCCGCAGCATTCCTAGATCGGTTGCACACACCGGCTTTGTGGGAGCATTTAGCTGCAGTATACTCCTCGATACGCGAAACTGCATGCAGGCATAGAAAAATTGCATGAAGCAACGAACTTTCACTTCCAGCTTGACTTCCAGCTTGGCGCATTGAGCGTCGTCTGCTATTTGTAAATACTGAGTATGGGCGTAAATCACACACATGGCATGCCTCGTAAAGGTCACATCCACGCTCAAGATTTATCGATCTGAAAAATGCACGTGCGGTTACGTACGCTTTGCAAACCGCACCGCAGAAAAACGACAGAAAGCCATGCAGAGTTACGCTGCGCTGACCGCCACCGGCATTCCACTGACGAGCGGTTCGCCACGGGCGGCGCTGTTCGCTGAAGCGACGGTGGCGCCATACAACGGCCGCCCGGTCCCTTTAGACCGACGCTTTTAGTGCGCTGCACAGGTGGCCGTCGAAGAGCGCACGGCATTGAGAAATGTTAGGGGGTTAGAGACGGCACGCGCGGCGAGTTCGGAAAGACGCGGTGGGTGGAGAGAACTGCCCAAAGTGAGGCTGTGACCATACTAGCTCCGTAGACGACCATGCTACAACACACACTGTAGGAAGGCCAGCTTACAAACACCCCGCTAACAAACACAACGATCGCCTAAAATCGGCTTCAATTCCAAATACGAATGCAGTGCAGGGAAGGCAATTCTCCGGGGGCATTGTAAGCCGTCTCATCAAAATATGGGTGCCTTAGCACCTTCTTTTATTTCTTATGAATTTTTTTTCCGCACGCTGAAAATTGTTGGACTACGCTCGATCTGTCCCCGCAGACGATCTGCTGTACCCTACAACCATAGACAACTTCGCTGTAGAAACGTGACTTTTAAATATATTGCCCGCACTTTATGAGTTCGGCGAAAACGGTCGACCAACACCCGCATATTGAATGCTGGTACTAAGTTAGTTTAAACTTCCCCGCTCCTTTCCGTCTATCTTTGACAGCAGGTTGCGTTACGACCGCACACACGGCCGCTTCATCGCGCTGCAGTGACGTCCCAGGAAGCGATGATCCGTCGCCAAGTGTGATGTCATCGCTTGCGTCACTTCCGGGAGTGACGACACTTCAGGTTTCATTTTCACGTTTGCCGTTAGTCATACAGTGTCTTGGAATACACTCTTAATTTACTGGAGTCACGCGACTTCCGGTTTCATTTTCACGTTTGCCGTTGGTCATTTACCCCAGCCCCACCGGTATACAGGGTCTTGTAATACACTCCTACTTAACTCTATGGAGTCACGTGACGGACAGGGTCATGTCGTCCACGGATGCACGGACATGTATGTTCTCTACATACCTCTACCGGATAGTATGTGGAACATAAGCTCTCGCCGCTTTATTGAGTTCCGTATAAGAACGACAAACATAAACAAAGCCAAATGTTCCACTTAAGCCAAATGTTCCACTTAAGAGCCGTTAGGATACCAATAAAAATATGTGAACCCCCATTTTAAGTGTAGCTTACGTGGAGCACTATGGAATGTGTAGGTTGCATTATCCATTGCATCATCAGACAATGCATATCCCCGCATACATGGACTCGACGAGGCAGGGTCGAATCGACTGGCGGATTCAGCTGACCTCGACCCCTACCGTGTTTATGCGAAACTCCATCCAAAGAATCCAGGTGAGAAGACCGAAGAGGTTCCCGGAAAAGGATCTATTCAGCTCCCCAGGCCTGCCGAGTCAGCCTGAAGAGCGAGTCAACCCAACCCTATATAATAATATAATATGTTTGCATAGTGATATGTTTGTATTCCTTTTTATGAAATAAACTTCCACTTTCACTTTCATCCTGCCTGCGAGTCGAACGGACTTGTCCCGATGGCTTTTCGACTCACCCGATACGCTTATTCATGGATGGTTTGAGTCGGAAAAAGAATAATAAAGCCGCTCTACTCAATGTGAAAGCTGTCGGAAATGTAGAGCAGTGATTCGCCACAATGGGCTGTAGCGCCGTTATCCGTGCACTGCTACCACCCATCACGATCTTCGCCGTCCTGTTCAACTCCTGTCTTGATGAATATGCAATTCAAATTTCCCGCCTTCGCTGTGCTCTCGCCCCCTGCCTGAAACGGCGCCAGCGGGAGTTCTGTTCTTTTTGCGCTTGCTTTAATTTCGCATGCTGGAGCTGTATACGCTTTCCGTCATTTCGAACGCGCCATTTTTTTCTTGCGCGGCTCGAGGCTTTCTGCGTCATTTCGAGCGCGCCATTTTTTTTCTTGCGCGGCCGCTTTTTTTTTTTTCGCTTATATTGTAAAACCAACCCGACGAGCGTTCCTAACTAAATGAACGCGGGGGCTGGCGGCAAAACACACCGATTTTGCCTCAAATGTACCTGCAGTTTTCTTTGCACTGAACAACGGGGAGATGCATGACAAGCGCCAGCGGTTCACGAGGTTCGGAACGGTTATGACTAGCGTCACTAAATAAGCTACGCTTAAGAGTGCCTTTGTTTATTTGAAAGTAGGATTCAGTATCTCAACTAGCTCCATTGACAGACAAAATATGTTTTTTTAACACCCTTTCAAATTTTGCGCCATATGACGTGTTATGAGCGACGTCATCCGGGAACAAAAAACATAATTTCGCCACGTAGCATTCAAGTGATGCAGTTCTAGGCTTACAGACGTCCAGTCATGTGCCGTCGCGACCATTAGGCTCTCCCACGTTTTCTTTAATATCTCCGTTAAACGATGATATTGGTATCGTTATCGGGACTAAAACCGCCTAACTTGGTTGGCTGACTTCGTGCACCTGCCAGAGGCATAGCGCACCCGTGTGGGAAACGTCGGGGAGCCATTTTGTTTCTGGCTTGCAGTGTTGTCATCTCTCCCAACGAAACCGCCGCCGGTTGTGACGGGCAGAGTGTGAGAGGCCGCTCTAGCTTCCGCGCAGCAGCGAAAGAGAGAGAGAGGAAAGGCGCCCGGAAACAAAATGGCTGCGCCCATATGTAAACAAACATCACGTGGTGCCAACCGACCAATGAAAATCCTGGCGGCACATAACAATGACCGAAAAGAGTGGCGATACTCCAAAAACCTTTATTTAGTGACTCTAGTTATGACTGCTTAAACTGCGTGGTTTTCGAAGCCTCAGAGTGACCCCCTGACGACTGCACAGAAGGCTAAGGGTCCGTTATATCGTTGCGCCGCCTGATTCCGGCCGTCGCTTGACATCGAGCGTTACAGCGAGTTACGACGACAAGCGAGCCCATAAAATGCTGTGCACTTAAAACGTTTTCTTCTCGGCTCAACATTTCCTTGTGTACGGGGCTCCTGTGAACTTGGTTTTGTTGCGGAGCGCTTGCCAGCGCGCCCCGAGCGCTACTCCAACCTTACTTCCCCATAAAAAAAAATTCCTACAAAAAAAAAAAAAGAGTCAAATGCGTCATTTCAATGATTAATTCCCCTGGTCACTGATGAAATTATGTAAAAAGGCAACCTTAGTTAAAACCTACAGGTTCGTTCACTTTCTCGAGCGGGCATACATGTCAGCCCTGTGAAGGTATTCTGCTCCGCATTGCATGCGTGCCTTACTCCGTATTAAACGTGTACATTACAGAAGCAATTCTACATCGCATGCGGTTGAATGTCGCATACACGCGCAACGTCCTCTTCAAGAAGAAACAAGCTACGTCGCCACTCTGCCCACACTGTGATGTGCGAGAAACCCTCCGGCACCTGCTCTGTGAATGTGCTTGATTCAGTGCCCAAGGAATGTCCCTCGCCGTTTCTTTGGGACTGCCGCTTTCCGTGGACATGCAGCTAAAGGACGTTTTAGGACCGTGGGCTTGTCCCAAACGTGCTTTACGGGCTACCAAAGCTCTGATAGAGTACCTGCAACACACAGGTCTAGACCAGTCGCCGTGAATAACTCGCCGTTTCTGTGGGCATCAAGTTCTTGAGCATAATCGCCATCATCTTCGTCACGTCATCAACTGGCGTAGCAAGGCATTTTAGCCCGGCTAACATCGCCAGACTTCATTAAAGACCTTATCTCTCTCTCTCTCTCTCTACACATGCCTTACACGATGCCGTTAAACGTCACCTTAGTTAAGTAGTAATTTTCATTCTCAATACGGAAGCCTATGAGTGAGCAATATAAAGGAAACCACTTCACAATACCTTGTAGCCATCACCAGCCACCACCGTGCAACGTGTTTTAAACCTCACTTTGAAAGGACATGTGTCCACATAGCTTGGCCAGCTGTTTAAATTTGGTCAGCTGTTTAAATTTGCCGCCGCATGACGGGAGTGTTCGCGAAATGCTGCTATCACGCGGATACCGGACGGTCTCCGGATTCAGGGCGGACGCAGGGGCTATTGCACACTTTGAACGCTCTAGTAATTTTGAAAAACTCAGTGTTTTTATTGCTACGCTCCCAAACCTCGTCACCACAGAAAACATAGGCCGAATTAGAGATAAAACAAGATCCGTACAAAATTACGAAAACGTTTCGCGTTAATTTAGAAATGGAGACAGCAGTCGTTCCACCCTTGCCATCGTCACCGTCGTCATCATCATGTCATCCTTATCATCATCCGGTTGTGTCCAATGCAGGACGAAGAGCATCTCCCATTTTCATCCAGCCGAAGGCGTTTAGCGAGTCCGCGAAGCATTCCCTAAGCCCCCCTCCCTCTCCCTCTCCCCTCCCTCTTTCTTTTATCTCCCCCTCTTTTTTTCCTTTTCTCTTCCCCTCTATCTTTTTCTCTTTCTCATCCACTCCTCTCCAACCCTCCTCTCCCACCTCTTTCTCCCATTCATTTCTGCTTTTTGCCATACCCTGCTTCCAATGCTAAAATGTGGCTTCGCTGCATGACATCTACGTTAATTGTTACTCCGCCTAGCACATCCTTTAACGCCACCTCTTAGCACAACATGCCAGTTATGCAAAAAAAAATGCTGTGCCCGAGGACGCGGGTTCGATTCCCGCCAGCGGTAGCATTTCCTGATGGAAGAAACATCCCCCTCGCGAGGGGCACGATCAAATGCAGATATTTCCGGGCGCACGACGTTAAGTAGTTTGCGTTACGCAATGCTAAAATGTGGCTTCGCTGCATGACATCTACGTTAATTGTTACTCCGCCTAGCACATCCTTTAACGCCACCTCTTAGCACAACATGCCAGTTATGCAAAAAGAAATCCTGTGCCCGAGGACGCGGGTTCGATTCCCGCCAGCGGTAGCCATTTTCCTGATGGAAGAAACATCCCCCTCGCGAGGGGCACGATCAAATGCAGAGCATTTCCGGGGCGCACGACGTTAAGTATTTTGCGTTACGTTAATGTTGTTTCACTTGTGGCAACTGCTGACGAGAGAGCGCGGCGATGAGTGCGTTCCAGCCTCGCCGACACCCGCCTTTATCACGCCACGATCGCGCCGAGAGGGCGCACCTGCGAGCGATGCGGACTACTACGGACGCCTAGAACGGGTAGTTAAAGAAATGCTCTGCATTTAAAAACCAGACGCACAGGATAAAGCGCATAAGTGTTTGGGCTACCTTTAGCCGCAAGAGCAAATCGTTTGAAAACATGATATGCATCAGGGTAAAAGTCAGCCCCGAAAGGCGGGCCCTGAACGTGCTTAAGTGAATTTAGCTTCATGAGCAAATTGCTTGACATCATGACATGAATCAATATAGGTAATCCCAGGGACCCCCATCCCTTTTGTAAGACCACAAGGGGTCCCCGGCACACCCATACCTTGCGGAGACCAAGTGTTAAACCTAGAGAACTGTTACGAGCCCTCGGCACGCTTTCAAACCGGCCCGCCGGCAAGCGAGCACGCTCGCAAGGGGGCCCACCGTTTAGCTGGCACGCTGTTGAACGGGCACGCCCTTAAGTGGACATTCCCTTAAAGGAGCCATGAAGACAAATACGAGTTGGGTTTATTAAAAAGACGGCTTAGTGCCGATAACAATGATACCAATATCATCGCAATCTTCGAACAAATAACGGAGATATTAAAGAAAACGTGTGAAGCAGTCGCGACCCCCTAGCCAATTTCCCGCAACTTTTCTATGACGTCACAGAAGCTTTTTTGTGTCATTGGCGGCCGCCTAACTGACCTGTCGCGACGAAACATGACTGGACGCCTGTAATGGGGCCTCTAGTTCCATTTTACCGGGTCACTTGAATGCTAACGTGCAGTTAACGCACTGAAAATTATGTTTTATCGTTGGCCCGTATGACGTCATTTTTGCTCATAACACGTCACTATGGCGCAAAATTTGAAAGTTTTAAAATACTTCTTGCTTTTTTTTTCGTTAAAAAAATCATTTGTGGCTGTAATGGAGCTGAGTGAGATACTGAATCCTAGTTCTTTCAAATTAAACGAAGTTGTATTTTCTCTTCATGGCTCCTTTAAGGGAACAGCAGAAATTGAACACGCCAAGTAAAGCGGTGTTACGACAACTCGTTCGTGAAAATAGTAGCCCAACTGTTTCAGTTGTTCCCAAATAACAGTCCTATTGATTGATTTGATTAGGAGGTTTAACGTATACCGGCACTGCACAGGCAATCCCTGGTATTTAGAGATTCAAAGTTGAATAAAATGGGTGATTAACTGAATAACGCGATGTGTAAAGCGCCGACCTTAGCAGCTGAGTCCTTCCTCTACTCGAGCCTCCAGTGGAAAAGGTCATTGAAATAAATTTCCCCATGCATTACATTGCGGAATCCTCCCCTAAGCCGAGTGGCGGAAGGAAATGGAATGGAGGACGGACTCAGAATACGGCCCACAGGAGGCGCGCCGTAGTGGGAGTTAATTTTGACCACCTGGGGGTCTTTAACGTGCGCCGAAATCTCGAACATGCATGGGCGTTTTCGCTTTTCGCCTCCATCACCAAATAACATTTCACCCAACCTTGATGCGGCCACGAGCGCCTACGGAAGCGTTCCGCGAAGGCTGATATATCGGACAATGGTATTATAGGTCCGACCGAAAAGTATACGTAGAGAGGAGGAGACAGCACGGGAGGGCCCCGGCCAGCGCGCGAAAGTAGGCACACACGCGTGACCACGGCACACTGCAGTGCGCCGACGACAATGCCGCAAGGGGTAGGGGGGGATGACGAGAGGTCCACTGGCGGCCTTTCCGCCAGTTTTCCTTTTTGCGCGTGGTAGCTGGAGCAAGACGGGAGAAAGTGGAGCACATTCACCCCGCGCGCGAAGGTTGCTGGGTTGCGCGCGACAAGCCGATGCATTTGTGTGCGTATGCGCGGACCCAGTGAAGCGCAGCGGACGGTAGAAAGCCAGCGGGCGTGACACGCACACGCGAGGCGCGATCACGCGTGGCCACGCGCTTTTAAGCGGCATGTCAAAACCAGCCTCGTTCGAAATACCCCTGACTAAGCAGGCCGCCGGCACGGAGACGCGGCCAGTCCGGCACCAGGGCAGAAGGGCCTTTATTTAAAGGGGGAGAGGGGGGGGTGAATGTTGGAGGCAGGGTGTAGTTTGCAGTGTTTCGCCACATTTTTTTTTTTTTGAAGAGTACAGCTGTTTAGGCCGACAAAAGGCCTTTCAGAGGAGACAAAAAACCCAGAGCGCACGCGAGCGCGTGCATCGCGGCGACCTCAAGGCATCGTCCAGGCTTGCGCATGGGCTTATGCCACATGAGGAGCTCCCGCCTTCGTCGTCGCTGTCGTGTAGCGACCGGCGCGCCACGGATCTTTCGCGCCGAAGGCGATGACGAGGAATCTGTCAAGCCATAACTTCACAATCCACATGTGCAGACGGCCACCAGACCAGCTGACGAAGAAGTGGAGGTCTGTACCGAGGGGAGGGCACGCTACAAGAAGATTTGCCCTACGCGGCTGTGCCGTCGGAAGACGACGCCGAAAGGGATGGCGACGATTCGTACTGAATAAAAGTGTGCCTACTTTAATAGTCTTTACATTACCGCCCAAAACATCTTTGCACTGCTGGGGTCCGCGGCTGCTCCCTCTCTCCCGTGGGATCCATTGAGTCAGTGGTGGGGAGAAGCTAGGTCGACACCCAGTTCTGCTGTTTCTCAAGCCCAGCACCTCTAGTGCGAGCTGCGCCATTTTCAAGTTTATATCAATTTTACAGACCCTTTCTAATACCCATGCGTTGCATGGCGTAACTTCCGCTAGACTCTTTCCGGATGTGGTGCATGATTGAGCGCTGACGTAGGACGTGAAGTTAGCAGTAAATTGCCCTTGGACCCCACCTCAACCTCTTCCACAGTCCTCCCTCTTTGCTATGTTGTTCCTGTTCCATTCTGTTAGGAACCATTTAACCTTTTTAGATGCGTACCCTCCTCGTTCCACCTCTTTTGGAATTTCTCCTCGTGGGAGCGTCACCTGCGTAGACCTGTGTGTCGGTCAGAAATCGCCGGCGGAGGCGCGGGAGAGCGAAGGAGGAGGGGAGGGGGGGGGGGGGTGAAGGAACGACGGGAGAATTTGGAGTCCTTGGAATTTGGAGGAAAAGAAACTATGCAAAAAGCATCATGGTAGGGGCTCGCCTTTTTTCTAGAGCCGCTGTGAAAGT
Source organism: Haemaphysalis longicornis (assembly GCA_013339765.2). Classification (NCBI taxonomy): domain Eukaryota; kingdom Metazoa; phylum Arthropoda; class Arachnida; order Ixodida; family Ixodidae; genus Haemaphysalis; species Haemaphysalis longicornis. The sequence continues at coordinate 27,079,112 of CM023457.1, forward strand.
TTCTGATTTTGTGAAGAGTTCTGTGAATAGTATCTGATTCTTCCTCGTATGGAAGAATCCGATACCCTGGCGACTTGTTTATTCTCTTTACTGATCCATTTATTGACTTGTTTACACAAGTAACAAAAAAAAAAGGCAAAAAGCGTACGAACGCACCGACATAAAGTAGTATGAAAAGACTCGCACAGAAGCAGAACAAAAAAAAAACGCCATTTATATGATACTTCGCACACATAAGATAGAGCTTACTAGCACAAACAAATATAAAAGAGTGAGCGAAACACTTTATTAAAGACGAGAGGCCAGGAGGCCGTGCGGGGAAGTGAGGGTGAGGAGGAGGAAATATAAAAGTCTCCATACTTTAAAACAAACAGAACGTTGTACTCTCACGATTGTGTTATACTTTCGCCATGCCGTATCGCAGATACAAGAGCAGTGTATTAAAATATTATAGGTATAAATATATTGATAAATAATAATTACGCACCTAAATTTAAAAAAAAAGTAGAAAACTGGTCTTACAAAATCAACAATATGGATGTTATCAGCCTTAAAAAAAAGACGAAAATAAATATCTTTTGACAAGAACGACTCAAACTTCAATAAAAATATCGTGAAAACTAACCAACCGTGCCACGGGCTGCATTTGAACAAATACGCATAACTGGCGGAGTAAACAAATTCAGTCCTTACAATAGCACGCATAAAGATAGTTTGTGGAATGACATATTGGAAAACCAAAAACATATTTAAAAAAATGAAAACAATTATAAAATTGAGCTTACGAAATAAATGATATGGATCTTATCCACCTACACCAAAAAATGAAGAATCCCCGAAAAGAACGACTGAAACACCAATTAAAAGATCATGAAAACGAACCATCGTGCGACACCCTGCATTAGCACAAAAGTTCTTAATCGGTGGAGTTCCCGCAATGGTTGCATTGCGTAAACGGAGATAATTAGAGGAACGGAATTAAAAAAATAAAACCATGCACCCCTCTGTCAAACGACGACGATGAATGAATGAGAAGCTTTCTTGTGGCGGATTACTTCGTTCTCTAAGTTTTCCAAACCGATTCGACCGTGTCGAACAATCGGATAGACACCTGCTTTATAGCACGAGAGAGAGAGACAGAGAGAGAGAGCGAGAGACAGAGAGACTTTGATCACAGTTGAAGTGAGCATATTTATGGTCGGGGTCCTCAGTCAAAGACTCCGTCGGTACGGCCGGCTGTCTTCGCCTTTTCCGCTATACTCGATTACAACTCAAGAACGGCGCCACCTCATGTAGTGTATCACTCCGCCAAAGCGCCGGACCCGTGACGTCAGTGCGAGCGCGTTTTGAAAGGGGTTTGCTATGAATGCGTGATATCGTCTGCCTTGTCTCACGCAGTTTGTTTGTCGTCACTGGAGTCGTTTATAAGCAAATAAAGTCCAAAAGATCACGGGAACGGCTCACGCCATGTTCAAAATATTCCCAGTAACGCCCTACTTGCGCCGCGCGGAGAAACATCCGGCTACGGTGATAAGGCACAGCGGCAACTTCCGGTGCCGTTCTTAAGTTGTCACCAAGTATACGCCTCGAGCGCGGCCTGTAGGGGCGCCCCTGAAATCCCCCTAGCGGCCCGTTTCGAAAGCAGACGCGGGAGTCTCCGTCCTGCTCCCCACTGTCGCCACTGCTTTTGCGGCATGTTCACGACTGAGATTTAGCGTTTGCGGGCGTTGGAAATTCATGTTTATGTGGACCAGTCACTCTGTTCACAAATTGGATGTGTTTGCGAGAGTGTAAATGTTTCTGACGCGGTCTTAGTGGGGTATATTCGGTCTGTATAAGCGCCAGGAGTGTGTCACAGGCCAGCGTCGCGGAACCGGCGTAGCATGTACCTGACTGTAGTTACACTGCCCTGAATTTACATGCAGTGTCTCCGTAACCACCGGTTCCTGAGATGTTCATGCTACCGCTATACACTACGATGTAAGTCAGTTTTGTGCGCTTACATTTTCAGCGGAACACTCATACCTGACAGCACGCCAGTTGCTTATTGATCACCACCATTTACTAGCTGGTGTGTGTTACTTTCGGGAATATCCAACCTTAGTACGACGGACAATGCAGAATTTTACTCGGGGATCAGCACACGACAAAGAGTCGTCTTGTCGTAAGGTGAGCGCCCGCAACCATTCATCTGCTACATATATCCTCTGCGAGCAGCGCGCAGACGGTCTTAGAATATAATCAGCGTCCGCTACTAAACGCTTATCCGAAATATCGTCACATGGCACAGGGAGCCTGCAGAATAAAGGAGAAACTGAAATCAGAGGGCCTTATAACATACCACACTCTTGCAACGACACCTTTCATCGCTTGTGAACTGCCTACCCTGTACTACTTCCAAACATGCGACCGCCGAACGATCAGCTGTTCGTTGAAGTCTAAAAACAAAACGACAGTGAAGGCGAGATTTGTGTGTGTGATTACTAAAACATTCATTGCTTGATTCCCCTCCGCATTTGTGCACAGCGTACGCCTCCGCTACCCCCCCCCCCCCCTATGTCTCGCGAAATAGCAGTGCATTTAGTTGGTCTGGGGAGCCCTACCTGGATTAAGTTTCGACGAACGTCTTTAGCATGTCAGAAGCTGCACTGTATTTTTTTATTTCCGTTAGAGCTATTATGTTTTTTCCGCACTTGCACATCATGTATTTTTCAGTGGTTTCATATTAGATTACCTTGGTTCTTGCTATAAGGCGTGTGTGGGCACATATTTAACGACGTACAGGCTTATAATATACTTAACATTTTGGCATGGTTTATATTCTCATAAAAGGCATAATTTATTGTCCGGGATTGCCTAATCACGTGCCCATCCCCGAGGAATATTTTTCTGCGACGCCTATATTCGAAACGAAGTCGCATTTATTGTCCACGCTGCAAAATGAAGCCAACCTCTCCCTGTGCCAGTATCACATATAAACGAGGCGACAGTAAAATTAATTTGTGCCTGGCGTATTTGGAGGTGACAGGGGTGATATTGCTGCTACGGTCGCCGACGCCGGGAATAGCGGCGACGATGCGCGCAGAACCGCGTCCCCGGGTAGCTCTATCAGGCCATAGCCTCCTTTATAGAAGTTATAGAGGAGGCTATGATCAGGCGATCGCGTGCTCTATGAAGACGCAGCTGCTTTTTAAGTGACCTAAACGTACTCTTTGCTTACAGACGTCACCATAACAAGTTTTTGTTAGGGCGCGGAAGGCGGGCGAAAAGAAGCGAAAAGAAGCAAACACCAAAACACTGCACGAGTCGCTATCAGCCACGCAGCGCACATCCCGTCAACACCGCGGAGAAGTGGCGGCAGGCGGTGCAGCGATCGCGAAGCTCGAGGCGTATAGCAAAAGCTGCGTTTCAGGGCAGGAGCTGGCCAGCGTACTCTCCCACTGCTCGCGTGACGGGTTGGGGATGGGGGGAAGGTCTGGGCGTAGTTGGCATTCCCATGCAATATGGTAAAGCATGCCTGGGGCTTGGCAATAAGTACATAGATAATCATAGAGAGTAGGATGGATGGCGTGTAGTCTTGTTGAGCGTGGGTACGTATTAGTTTGCAGTTGTCTCAGGATGACTTCCTGTTCTTTCGTGACCTGATAGGTGACTGGTGGATAGAGTTGTCTCGCTAGTCGGTACTGTTGGGCGATATCGGCGAATGTGAGGAGCGGTTGCCAGGTTCGCTCCGACTCTTCTTGCGGTGCCCGGTGGGGGAGTTGGACCCAGTTTCAATTCAGGACACGGGAAGCGTTTTCTTGCTTTCACTTCTTCCACAATCATTCATCATCATCGTCAGAGAAAGTTGGCTTTCCTGCAGTGCGAATTCGCACAACGGCATCAGTGAGGACACTAAAGCTTTGCTTTAAACCCGGAAACGCAAATATGCCACAAATAAACATTTCAAAGTAGACCTGTCAACCGAAATTTTATGATACACACCTCCCCCCAAAAAACGAAGGCGAAAATAAAAAGTCTCAAAAAGAACGTTGGAAACGAGGATAAAAAGAGCGAGGACAGACCAACCGTGTAACGCCCTGCATTTCCACAGAAATGCTTAATTGGTGGGCTTAATTAACACATTTAGTTTTATAATAACGCGAATTGAGATAATTGACCGCACGGAATTTTAAAAACCAAATAAGTCAGGAAATATAAAAGCAAAAAAAAAAAATACGGAAGTGAACTAGCAAATCAAAAACATGCCTATTATTCATCTCTCCCACAAAACGCGGCCAAAAAATTCCCCGGGACGCTCAACTGTGTTCACGTGCTTTGAAGGCGGTAATAAGATCAAGCTTCTTTGCTGCAAAATTGCATTTGCATCGCCTTTTTTTTTTTTTCCTTTATTTGCCCTTTGGCGCGAATTACTTCAGCCGCTTCCTTTTCTGCTACATCATGTATGCGTCTCTTTTTTTTCGCTTTCGTTTCTTCGCCTTACGGCGCGAATTACGTCAGCAAAACTCTCGGGCCATCTCCACTAACGTGAAACCTGGGGAGGGGCGGAGCGTGCAACGTATAAGTGTATTCTTGGCGCCTTGGCGTTTTTTGCCAGCGGAGATGAAACCGTTGGGGGGTAGAGGTATACAGCTTTGCTGTAAGTCTCTTGCCTTTGAAGCACGAAGCTCTCTATCGTGAGGTGTAAACGAGTTTCCCGGTGTTCTTTTTTTTTTTTTTTAATACGCGTTATGTTCTAGCGCGAGGGGTAAGAAAGTTTCCCTGTGTTTTAGTACCGTGACTACATGAGAGAACGATTGCGACGACGACGACGACAGGTGACGCCAACAGCCCCAGCACCTAATGGGCATCGCCCTTAAAAGACTGACACTCGCCGCAGCCGCCCTGGAATCAGGCTTCTGCGCGCCTGGTGCGACCTAGCAGTTGTACTTCCGAGCCGTGACGTTCAGGTGTCACACGACACGTGTTATCATGGAACTTTTTCATCCGAAATCAAGTGCATATGTGCCAAAGATAAAGGAACAGAAACAACGTGCAACAATTTCTGTTGTGAGGGTTGTAGAACACTGGGCTGCACTGCGCAGACCCGGATCAAATTCAATACGACCGCACATGCGTTTTGTAGTTTGTCTTGACAGCGGCGCCTAATTTCTTGACGGGACAATAACGAGAACAACGGCGCCTTTTCACGAGTATATGCCTTTTTCACCAGTACGGCGCCATTTCGCAGAATGGGCCAAAGAAAGCGAAGGGGAAAATGTGGTAGGTCAAATATATATATATATATTTTTAAAGAAAGTGGAGAAAAAATGCCCGCCGGATGGGATCCGAACCCGCGACCTCCAGAATACGCGTATGGTGCGATGACCACTACGCTACCCGAGGGGCTATTTTCCCCTCCACTTTCTTGGGTATTTATGTCAAGGTAATTATTCCTCTGCTTGGGGGTGGTAGCCAGCGCCACTACGACTGCTCGGGGGGAAGGGGACTAGTCCTCTCTCTCTCTCTCTCTCTCTCTCTCTATATATATATATCTATATATCTATCTATATATTATCTATATATATAATATATCTATATATATATATATATATATATATATAGATATATATATTATATATATATATATATATATATATATATATGTATGTATATATTTAGAACGACTGGTGAATAGCCAAGGTAGCACCCTTTTTTAAGTCAGGCGATCGTGTTCTTCACCATGCAACTACAGACCTATTTCGCATATGCAAGGTCATGGAACACGTCATTCACTCCCAAATTGCGAAATACTTGCAAAGCCATACCAATTATATATCAGTATCAGCACGGTCTCCGCAAGGGCTACTCTTGTGAAACCCAACTTGCCGGATTTGATCATGACCTACATCCATCCGTCGGCGCTGGCTTACAAACTGATGCCGTTTTTCTTGATTTTTTTATAAGCATTTAATCGCGTTCCTCACCACAGACTACTTCTCGAACTTACATGCCTCAACATTTCCCCTAACGTCCTCGCGTGGGTTATAGATTTTTTTTCTTCCAGAATGCAGTTTACTTCCGCTAACAACTACAATTATTCTTTTGCCCACGTTACTTCCGGTATCCCAAGGGCAGCGTGCTTGGTCCTTTACTTTTCTTAATCTATATTAATGATCTTCCTTCTTGCTTAACGCCCCGGGTTCGTCTCTTTGCCGTTGATGTAGTAATTTACCGCACAATTTCCTCTGATATCGATCGTCAGTGCTTACAATCTGACCTTGATGCAATTAAATTATGGTTCTCCAAATGACTAATGACGCTTAATACTTCTAAAACAAAGCTAATGACATTTAGTGGCCGAAAGTCTCGAATTGAAAATACTTACTTCATTATTAACACCATGATTGAGTTTACCACTTTCTACAAATATCTAGGCCTTCATTTCCCGTCTGGCCTTACACGGCATCCCCATATTAATTTAACCCTGTTTGCTGCTAACCACGCAATTGGATTACCTAAACGAACCCTCAAGCAAGCTCCACCACTCGTACGACAGCAGGCATACATCACACTCATTCGCCAGAAAATTGAATATGCGGCAAGAAATTTGTGATTGCAAGAATAGGACCATTCGTTGTCC